>JAECUM010008181.1:0-41740 GCA_016617855.1 Megalonaias nervosa | reverse complement strand
TGCCGGCATTAATTTTAAAAAAAGGAGAGATAAAAAGAAAAATTATAACAAAACATATACCTCTGGAAATAGGTAATTGCTTAATTACAGATAATAATTTACATAATATTTCATGGAATAGAAACTTAGCTTACCAAGCTTAAAGAACATTTCAAATATTAAACACGTGTATGTAATGCTGTAGTCTATTGTGAAAGAAAGATAATAGTCATATATGTGAACAGAAACAGCAATAACAATCGGTAAATAAACGTTAAGAATATCTGATTTTTTCTCTTTACTTGACCGTGAAATACGTTAATGGGACACACACGAATCATGTATCTGTTCCATAATCAAAGTTATTAGAACAGTTGTCTACATGAATAATTCGTGCTCACCGCTCACGATAGTACAATGTTAGAATCTTCTTGTAACGCAAATAACATGACAGCTTAGAGCTATAAAACGAAAAACTAAGAAATTTGAAAAGAAAGTTTTTTTTTTTTCTTCTTGCATTTGATATAATTACACACTACATCAGATTTCATTCCTAAGCACAATCTTTAAAGGAAAATAATAAAGCTCATCCAAGGTGAAGCCATTTACATATATATGTATGTATGTATGAACGTAGGTAGGTAGGTAGGTAGGTAGGTAGGTAGGTAGGTAGCAAAATGAAGAAAAATATCATTTGGACCTCGTCTCTAACTTTTCAGTCACTATAATAACATACCAAAACGTTGACAATATATACCGTATGTGTAAAAGTCATTGTAAGGTTATTTGGGTGATTCGCAGATTTTCAGATCCAACTGTTACTAAACATATTGCTGTTTCTACAAATGAGAGCTTCCGCGTGTCTGGGTATCCAACTTCCGCACATACATCAACCCATACACCTATCCGTTCGTGTTAATGTCTGTATGTATGGATATTTTATTTGAGAACGTATCTATTTTTTGAATCTATTGTTACGAGTCTATGCTCTTAAAATAAGTAACAGATATGAGTGAAAAGCAGCAAGCTTTGTAAAATTCAACAAATAATTTATTTCTCTAGAATACAAAGTGAAAATGAAAACAAGATCGTACAGTATTGCAAATTAAATCCCAAAATAATCATAGGATTACAGACACAAGTCTTAATAATTAAAGTTCTGAATAAACATTAGTTGAAATAAAAATTAAATCGAACGCTGAAGGTGTTGATCTACCTATGGCAGCCTGTATGGTGTTTGTGTGCCAGCAGTCTTTTGTTGAAACACAGCAATATATACCTGCAGGAGTGAATACACTATAAATTCCAATGAATGTCTCTCTCCAAGAATATTATTTTTTATTAGCTCTCCGTATTTCCAGAGAAAATAATCACTGAATTAAATAATTTGAAGAAATAAATTCCAGCCTAAATGAACTTCTGGACATAACAATAATACAGAATTGATTTTGCTAGATCTTAAAGAACGAATGAATAATCTTTCTCCACAATAGAAATACTTCAATAGCAGCCATATGCGTATTTTTTGTACCTACGTCTACTCGTATCTTCAATGGACAGCCACGACTTGATTTGACTGCTGCTGATAATATCCTCCAACTATGCTAGTGTAGCTGACTCTAAAATCAATCCGCCCATACATCATTCATATATGATCTAGTTTTCATTTCTTGCTGAAACAAGATAATATATTGTTTAAACGAAGCACTATCTTGTATAAAGATTTTGTTTAAACAAGATATATGTTTGTTTAAAGAAGATAATATTTAGCTTAAACAAGATATTATACTTTTTGAATAAGATATCGAAAACAAATCGTAACACTCTCCCGCCACCGTAGTCCTTGGAAAAGTATTAACAAAACTGAACGAAAATGGACTCAATAGAGGCCCTGTACAGCATATTAAGAAAATGCATTAGTGTATTGATACCAAGTATAATACAAAATGGCGCATAACAAATTACAATTTAAATTCGAATTGTATGATAAATGCAAGATTATTTGTGACATTAAGGGTAATACATTCATCATTCTCCAGTGTAGTCCGGTGAAAAGAGTAGATTCAAGGCCGGTAAAGATGAAGAGAAATGAGGAATTGCTGAATGAGCTTTTTATAGAACAGACAAGGAAATGTTTCATTTTCAGATAGAAAATGTAACTGCAAACACCAAGGTAATTATTGTGGTCATCAAAAACAAATGCATACATCTCAGGAGGAAGTTGATAAATGTGCCTGTAGTGTAAATATAACTATTCTAAAGGATATTTGTGATGGAAAATCATGGTCAAAAGAGGGTCTATCAGAATTAAAACTTCAATCTCACATAGAGGTGAAAAATGTGACAGTTCATCCAGATAATATTAGTTACCCGTCCGTTGCAGAGTTTCATAAGGCTGGTACAAAAAAAACCTTCCTTAACATTTAATTGATACGAGGCAACTGTAATATTAAGGTTTATTAAAACATCTAATGCGCTTACTAATCTGATGCCAGACTAAACGCTATTGTACGCAGTGGACTTTATATCGTATGTCTACTCGGCACAGGAATTTTAAACGGCGGGATCCTTTATGACTAAAACTTGGGTGCAAAAAAAATTCAGCACTATTTCAAATATTCATCCTGTAAAACGTTCTAGACTTATTTAGGAACTCAATGTAACTTTGGCTATGATGATGTCCGTTTTAACCAGATAATAAAACTAATACAATTAGGTGAAAATAGGTGGTAAGAAATTCGCCACGTATATAAGATAAATGTAAAAGACCAATATTTCAGAGGAAACGACAGGGGTAACATTTGAAAGATATATAATGTTCTATATTACAATCTCACCATGTTAGATTCACTTTCAAGATAAAGTAACTTAAACTGTTTAAAACTGAAAAACTGCATTTTGATGTAAGATAAAAATATGCTTAGTTTTTAACTTAAAGTTTGCTATATTTAAAATGTTTGATCATTCAACTCACTGTCCGCGTTTAAAATAATAAAAAAAAAAACCAGAAGGACGTGGACGATATTTAGACTTATTATCAATAAGTGTTTGGTACTAAGAGTTAAACATGCTTTTTCTAAACATGTTAGGAAAACACGTTTGGCGAGATCTGAATCATCGTGCCATACAAAGGAAATGGCAGTTACGTTTACCAAACAAATATGCCATTGTAAGTATAACCACCAGCCAGTAATTTTAAGGGTAAATTGATCATGTAATTCCAGAGGCAACATTGTCATGCAGCACAAATGTTTCACATGTTTTCATATTTAGCATTCTTTGCAAGTTATCGCTCTGAAACCAAGCCTTTATCATTACCTCAGAAAACATTTGGCGTATATTCATAATTAGTACATCCTTTGCATGGCATGATAAATCAGATTTCGCAACAATTCTTTTCTTAATGTTGTTGGATAAAGTTGGTTTGACTTCCAAGAAGAGTGTTACTTTCACTTTAGGACCTATTTCTCTATTGCCCCAAATGGGAGTCATACGTTTATAAAATGTTGTAAAATATATACCTATCTGAACAGTCAGAGGTGATTGGAGAGAAGAACCCCATTTATTCATAGATAGTTGTATCGTACAGGTGAAGATATGTACATACTCCAAAACGTTATTTGTACGTATGAATTTGCATTGAGAAGTGTCTGTGTGTGTGAGTGATTGATTCTACGTATATATGTAGAACCCCTGATCTTTTGAAATGTCCACACCTCTATATATATATATATATATATATATATATATATATATATATATATATATATATATATATATATATATATATATATATATTCTTTCTAACCATCAAATGCAAGAACACTGCTCCGAACTACGTTGATATTATCTTCGAAGGAAATCAATATTCTTCATTTGAAAATGGTAGCAAGAATGTCAATGATACATCTATACGGGTAAATAAATCATGTGAGAGCAAACAATGTTCAGCATCATATTTGCTTGAAGAGCCTGATATGATCTCTTGCATTAGGACGGTACACCGCTTTAAGGAATAAACAGGCCGACACCAAGGACTTCGTTTTTATAGAAGAGTGACACCAGTCGTATTGGACAGTAATAGAGAGTCGTATTGATAATATTTGTAAATTGTAAAAGTCAGAGGTGACAGTTGAATAAAACTAACATGAATAAATGCGAACATTGTACCTTCATAAGATAGTTGGTTTGACCATGGGCCAGTTACCTATCATAATATTTTTCATATTATCAAGATGCACATTTTTTACTATTGTTGTGCGAAATTCCTACTAAGTGTCTTTATGATTTCACCCTCAATTCATTTTCTTTGTATCTCATATTCCAAGCTTGCGCCAGTGCTGAATATCCGCATATGTGATACCATCAGAAGAAAACAACCATTCTAAATGTTTGGAAATTGTTAAGTTCTGAGTTAAGCATGAATATAAGATAGGATATATATTAATGAATGGCTACAAAATATACATACACAAGACTTTTAACTTCATATTTCAAGCTCTTTCAAAATAAAGTACACATTTACTAAGTTCTAAGAGTATGTTGCTTGAGTTTGTGGGTATACTGCATCACCTTGTAAGTGTACTGCATAATCATTGCATCATCTCTTAGGAAGAATCATTTTCTGGAGATATTGCATTATCACCATAATCTATCATGCAGTAATTGATAAATTTTATTACATTGAGAGCATCAAGATGGCTTCAGGGAGTTCTTGTAAAATAGGGTAATGCGTAAATGTAGACATATTCTTGAAAAATATGATTTAGTATAATTTCTGACCTTAAGTAAGAGGATAAAAAACTACTGCAGTGGTGATGTGGAATTTAATTTCAAGACCAAGACCAAGGGTGCCTCCATCACGAAAAGGTGTTTTTAACACGCTATGAAAACTAACAGAAATACAGTTCGGTTTCATTTCCTGTTCACAAGAAGCCGTAGCAAGTTAGTTTGAAATTCTATAGTGTTAGAGATAAGATGAAAATTGTACAATTCTAGGTCAGTCTAATACATTGTTAATTTTGTTCAAGATTTGATAAGAAATTATGTGGCGATCTGATAACTGTTAAGGCCAAATGTGACCATGCCCTGAGTTGGAAATGACTACCTTCAGTCTACAGAAGAATGAGAACTATCCTGACAGTGACCTGGATAGGCTGATTACTCTTCTCAAGACAAAATAAAAGTTTCGACCAGACACAAAAAGATTAGGTTATTTACCCTACAACCAGAAAGCTGCACAAAGGAGATGACCATCCAAAATTTCAGTGTGATGCAAAATATGATAAAAAGCTCCATATAGCTAAAGATGGAAACGGATTTCTTAGCTGATCCTGAAACTAAACAAAGGAGAAGCATATCCCAAGGAGTGGCTGATACTGTTATACATTTTTACCAGTCTGATGAATATTCCCGCATGTGCCCTGTCAAGGAGTATATAACAATTATGGTAAAGGATTCTAATGAGTATAAAAAATGTCCGCTACTAACCAGCTTCAAAGAACTTTACCTTGAGTACATCAAAAATAAACCCACAAGATAAGTTTGGATTTTCTACAATTTGTGAATTTAAATTATGCATTCTACTCAATGCAACTGGAATGCATTCTGTTTGCGCGCGCGTGTTTGTGTGTGTGTGTGTATGTTTGTGTGTGTGTGTGTGTGTGTGAGTGTGTGTGTGTGTGTGTGTGTGTGAACATCACCAGAATGTCAAACGTACAACAGCTGGTATTCTTGGAAACAATGACCACAACGACATCCTGAGAATAGTTGTTTGAAGCACAGACAACCACAAACTATATGCTCCATGTTTGTGAATGATGCCCATAAATAACTTCCATTCAGGACCATTTATCGGATTTTTTAACTTCACATACTTTTGTCAGTTACCATATAGTTGCATACAAACAGTGGGTTCACGCCGACAGGACCAGTCTTGTGTGTCTAACATTTTCTGTCCTGGAATTCATACAGATAGCCACGGATGCATATAATGGTATCTATCATCACCATTTTAGTGTCAAAGTGCAGTTCAGCTACATCAACAAAATGAAGGAAAATCTTGCTCCGGAAGAAGCCGTTATCTTACTGGACTTTGCTGAAACAACAGTTTCATCTTCCAAGCTTCTGTGCAAGGCCATCATTGAGACATCTCGCAAGCCACACTCCACTCATGTGTGGTATATTACAAAATGAAGGGTGAGCTAAAATGCTGGAATGTTTGTATTATTTCAGATTAAATAAAGCATGATATTGCAACTGTACGTTAAATAATTTCAGCTCTGATACCCAGTCTAATAAGCATGTTTTCATCCATCAAGAAAACCATGTATTTCAATGATATGGCAAGTAGCCAACATAAAATTTCAAGAACCTGACTGCTCTGTGCCACCATAAACATGACCACTAACTTGAAGTAGAATGACATATTACTTTTTGCCACAAGCCATGACAACAGCCCCTGCGATAGCATCGCGCCAGCATTCTCGAGCCTGCTTGCAATTGCCTGATTTCACACACCATGGTAATTTAAAGCCTGTGAAATATGTTGCATATGTTTATTATAAGGAATGATATATTGGTATTGCTGAGAGCTTTGATGTACACTGTGGTCTGTGTCCGAGCTTGATGTACATGAAATCTTTCCTGACCACCTGTATCATGTAGAGATCAGTGGTGGCTGTCATACCAGGATGTGGTTTTCTGATTAGTGCTCCTGAACTAAAGGGACTTACGGCTTTGTCACACATTCTCTGCCAGAAGGATGAGACATTGATTAAAGAGTAATTGCCAGCATTTTGTTATAAATAATGTGCAGCTGTGAGCGTTCATATAATTGAAGTATTTACGTTTGCATTTCTTCTTTACAACAGTTATTTAGTTCTTTTAGTAATTTGCAAATATAAAAAGTTGATGCTGTAATTTGGCGTTTGTTATTTATCTCTTAGTGTGGCGGCAGGCACAGAATAGGGGACGCAAACATAAAGTGATATAAGGGTGAAATCTCTGAGACACATAATTGAAATTCAGCAAACATACAGCTAAGATATATATCTTGATCATTTTAAAAAAAATTCATTATGCTAGCTAATTGCCTACATGGTCAAAGCACTTCTGTTATGAGAGCACAATTTTTTCATTTTTGATTTACCTCAGATTTAAACACCAGTTACAGCTTAACAATGGACGTGATTTAGATGATATTAATTGGTACAATCCTCTGGAGGTATAGTTTTCATATAAGGTCATATTTGGTGTTAGTAATGGATGACCATGTAGTACTGTTACCTTATGATCTGAAGAAAAATAATAATGACAAAGCGTCAAATATAGGGCTGCGTATCTCTTCAAATATCCGAGAGTTTGACAATCTGAACTCATATTCAGATTCCTCAGGTCACAAATATGTAATATAGTAAATTTCTGGCCGATATTTGTAAGAAAAAGGTATTTCTATTTTAAAAACCGCCGTTGTAAATTGATGAATTTACAAGTGTAAAGAGCTATGCCACTCACTCCCCACTTCAATCGGCCGTAAATTCATCAGTAATTGGAATTCTTTACTGAACTTTAGCCTGTAGCCATCATTTACATAGATGTACACCTAAAAAACAAAATTTCATGGAAAACGGAGATTGTACCCTGGTGAATTCTGGGTGATTTGACACGGAGTTATGTAACATATAAATATTACAGAAAAAAATGAGAAATATAACTGTTAAACATAATGTGCATAATGTTATAGTCTCACTATCTTAGTTTCACTTTCAACATGAAGAAATTAAAAAATGTTTAGATCTTACAAACTGTACTTTCATGTGTGATATAGACGTGCTTATTTTCCAAGTTACATTGTGTTATATTTGAAAATAATCATATTACACACTTATTGCATACAAATAATAAAATAAAATGCTGTAATAGGCAGGAAATCTAGCTTCTAATATTTAAAAAAGAACAGTTTCAACTTAAGTTCATTCATCGTAAAGCCTTCGGTGGTAAAGCAGCGTGAGTGTTAGTATTAATACTGGTGACTCTACTTCGTAGACGGGGTTGCTTCATCGCAGCTAGGTGGGTGGGTGTTGTCAACATTGACGGTCAATATTAATTATTCATTAATACCTAATTTTGTTCAATACCAAACGACTATTGGCATGATTCTATATTTAATATTCTCGTATAAATTGATCATAAATCATCCGTTGAACTCTTTGATTTCACGATGTTTTTATGCCGGGAATGCATGTGTAACTATCCTAGGTATAGCCTTGTTTCAAATTTTGGCATATTTGGAACACTGCCGACGTTATCTGGCTTAATGGTTAGTGGTCGCTTACGACATCACTTATTTTAAAGCTAAACATTTATTGTATTGCAAATTATGACCATTAAGAAATAAATTCGTTGTATGCACACTTAGCTAACACTCTGGGTTATATAGTTATAATTTAAATTTTAAATTAAGGTGTAGTTTTGATGCTGTCTGTAGCAGAGTACAGTTGCCCCTGCAAGCAAGCGCTCTCAGAATTTATCTGCCCAGCAAACGGCAGTCTTCTCTGCCAAGCGCAGAATTCTGCAGAATCCCACAGGAGGTATAAAGGCTTGTCAGCTTCGCTACAAGGACCTGTTCGGGTTTCCGAGGCTCACGTTAAGAGTTTAGACAGAGCGTGGGAAAATCTTCTGCAACGAATACCATATAAGGAAGTAAGCAAGAAAAATAACTCTTTTGTTTATTATTTTCCGCGAATCAGAATTCATAGTTATTTCACGGCATCGACATAAATAAATGCAAAGAAAATAATGATTGATTATAGTAAATTTTTGATTGGCCTAAAACTTTTGAAATCTTCATCAGAGTACTAAAACCTTTCTGGATATTTATTTATTCATTGTTATGTTTTAAATCAGCAACTTCAGCTTAAATATCTGCTTGATCAGTTGAATAGTATTCTGACAGTATTTTCATGATCCTATGAAGTCAAGTCAAGTGTTTCTTGCAGACCTTGTTCAAATTATAATGTTGATTACTGTTCAATAGAAATAATAATAATAATAATAATAATAATAATAATAATAATAATAATAAGAAGAAGAAGAAGAAGAAGAAGAAGAAGAAGAAGTGCAGGCTTGAATATAAAGCAAATTTGTGTTTCTCAAAGCTCTTTCCAATACCTATGTGCTATATTGTAAAGCTGTTGAGTATTTATAAAGGCTTTGTACATATGCTGTTAGGGGCCCCGAGTGGCCGAGTGGTCTAAAGCGCTGTCCGTTACGGATCACTGCCATCTCACCTCTGTCTGCGTTGGTTCGAGTCTAAGATTCGGCGAATGTGGATATGTGAGAAAGCTTGCCAGTAGCTTCTCGTGGGTCGATGGTTCTTTCCGCGGATTTTCCGGTTTCTTCCTCCACCATTAATACTGGCCGCCATGTATAGCCTATCGTGTGCTGAAAAATGGCGTTAAGCCCCACAACAACAACAACAACATATGCTGTTTGTTATTATTGTGACAACCACTGAGTATTTCTCAAGGACTTGTTTGAAATTAACCTGTATGAATTTAATGATAAGTTAGCCAATGTCTCAAAGTCTATCTCTAAACAAATATTTTTAATACAATATCGGAGCATTAAACTTTGACATTGATAAATGTTAATAGCAATTTCTCTCATAAAAACTGTTACTTAGATTAATTATGTTTGTGCACGTGCACTTACCACTGTGATATAAAAACAATAGTTATTGTTTGGAAGTGACGCACTTGATATGTTCTTCTTGAAAATTTAATGCCTTACAAGTTTGTTACTGTTCATTCAAAGTCCCATTCTTATTGAAAGGATTCCCCACTTCATCAGAGAATCGCAGTGACTGCTTGGAGTTAAGGTCTAAGTTTAACTGTGCCTTTACTCTAAGGAGAGTTTATCAGCCATAGAGAGCATAATGTGTCATTGAATGGTCAGCAAGTTTAGCGGCCAACGCTACCCCGTAGCAAATAAAAACAAAAGGACTTAGAAGACATAATAGATGACAAATATTAATAACTGTCAAAGAGCGAAGAGTCCTTGTTAATATGTCATACTAAATATAATCAAAGTCAGCTAATTGCGCTGGCAAAATGATCAGTTGTGGAGACAACATAACACAGGTTGTCTTGTAGCACAAATGCTTCATAGGTATTCAACAGAACATTATCTACAAACAAATGATCTGAAAGCCAACTTTCGTAGTTATCTCAGGTGAGGTTCATTTTGCATTAATTATTAGTATTACGTTTGTATGGCATGATAAGTCAGATTTCACAACAATTGTTTCCCTGATGTTGGTGGAAACGTGGTAACAATTGCGATGCCTTCTTTTTCGGACCGAATTCTTGGTCCCGAGATGAAATATACGTTTTGTAAAGCGTTGTAAAATGTACAGGCTATGCGTGTTCTCCAAAAACATTATCTGGACGTATATTTCTGCACCCAAATGTCGTGTGTGTGCAAGTGTATATATATATATATATATATATATATATATATATATATATATATATATATATATATATATACACACGTGTGTAGGTGAGAGTACGAATGTATTTAAAGTGTGCATAGGTGACTTTATTATAACATCACCTGTTAATACGTTAAGGACCACATGGCAGACTGGTCTTTTAGGACCAGACTTGTTACCCTCTTTAAGGCACAGATTCTTCATTTTATTATTATTATTATTATTATTATTATTATTATCTAATGTTATATACTTCCATAATATAACTGTTTATATATTTATAAATTGCATAACACTTCAAATACATTATATCTCGTCTTAGGACAAAAGAGAAATCAGCCCTAAAGTGAAATTAACGCTATTCTTGAAAATCAAACATACTGTTCTAAAATATTAGGAAAACATATTCAGGAAAATCTGAGTTATCGTGCCATACAAAGGCAATGTTAGTTCTGAATAGAAGGCGATCCTATTTCGAAATAACGCAACAAGCATGTAAACAATCTTAAATACAAGTTCAGGTAAAGCATTGTTGCTAAAGGACTTGTTTTAGTACTGCCTATACAATTACGTGATCATGTTACCTTCGAGATAGGTGGCGTGCATTATATTAACAGGGAAGACGGACTGGTGACTGGAGATAGACAGATGGAAGCCATACATTTTGAAACTAAAACGAACAGCTTTAACGTAAGAAATGGTTAACTGCTCCGCATATTTTACCAGTATCATAATACGAAACCAGGGCTCTAAGGTTGATTACAGATGCCAACATGTCTGGCAGTATCTATAATTCAATTTACCTGTGATAATTTGTGCATGTACAACCTAGCTTGATCTGCTAGCAAAATATGACACATCAAAATACATGCTATTTCGTAATCAAATGTACTGTGATAGATTCTGAACTGCAGGTTTGGTATTTTATACAAGAACCTTACTTGCTAACTTCACCTTAATGGAACACCCCTCTGCTTAATTTCCGTAGACACCAATGTTACAATCTGACAAGTCAAAACTATTTTGTGCTCTAGTTGACCCTGCATTCAACAAAGGTTCTTCGCGACTGAAGCAAATGTTTCCAAACTTTTTGAAAAGACAAAATTATGCGCTTCACGTCTTTTCCAGGAGATAAATGTCCCTAAGGCAGTGCGCCGATGTTATTAATTGCCTTCCGGGTAGGTAGGAAGATAATTTAAGACTGCCGGAAATAATATAAATCATGGATGTGCATGCACATAATGAGGGAAAAATTTACAGCACTGGTAAAAGTATTGTAAATTATGAAAGGAAAAAAATGACACGCTATGATTACATTCAATGATCTCATCTAGAGGTAATATGTACGTTATCCAGTATTTTTTACTTCTCATACTGGTAGCTCGCTCAGTTAATAAATAGTGGTCTGAATCCGTAGAAAAGGTTTTAGCAAATTCTGATATATTAAAATGAACAAAACCATGACGTTATACTATGCCTATACAAATACTGTAAATCTTTATCGTTAAAGATCATCAGCAATAATTTTATTTGTACATCATAAAAGACCGTCTGAATGTTATAATTTCTGACGTGTTATGTTACATATATTTATTACTTCATTCTTAGAGTGGATCGATGGATATGACAATAGAGAATCTGAATCTATTGCAATAAGTTTCATTTTGAAATTGTTCTCTGAGATCATCCAGTCAATTATCGAAAATGAAAGCCTAATTTGACGAAAAGGGTATTTTCGCTTTTATTGTTTAAACGAATATTAAACTAATTATATTTATGTCCTCTTTAAGCCGTGTCTTCGCTCTGTATTATGGCCAGTTCTTCGACAGTTAAAGTAACATACCTGAATTATAAAATGTCATATAAAAAGTATTCATGGAATGTATCTGTCCCCGGATTCTAAAGCTTATGAATCAATCAAAAGAATAAATGAAACATATTGATTAAATAACTAATTAAGTTTGCGTAACTGTTGCATATCTATGAATTACGGTATTAATACCGATTTAATTGGTTGAGCTAATATTACGTCTCCGTTTGTGCAAATGGAGTTATTCTTATATATATGGCATCGAACGTTGATTCTTCTTTATCATTCAGAGAGAGAGAGAGAGAGAGAGAGAGAGAGAGAGAGAGAGAACTGCAGGCAACAATGTTCCAACATGCTTTATATTCCAACACACACACACACACACACACACACACACACACATATATATATATATATATATATATATATATATATATATATATATATATATATATATATATATATATATATATATATATATATATAAGAAGAAGAA
Organism: Megalonaias nervosa; assembly: GCA_016617855.1. Classification (NCBI taxonomy): domain Eukaryota; kingdom Metazoa; phylum Mollusca; class Bivalvia; order Unionida; family Unionidae; genus Megalonaias; species Megalonaias nervosa. The sequence continues at coordinate 28,960 of JAECUM010008181.1, read as the reverse complement.
GAAGAAGAAGAAAAATAAGAATAATCCTTTTATACGCTGAACATGTGACCATTGCGGACTAATTTGGTGTTGATTGAATATGATACGCGTATGTAATTTTTTTCATTGTCTGGTTTAATCATATTTTATTGATCATATTTATTTGAAACTAACAAGTCATTGACATAGAAAATGTTTTCGTTTCCCAACTCATGATTTTGTTTAAGAGTATGGCAATTAGTTGTGCACCATATATTTCATTTAAAATCCCCAATAAAATAATAGAAATACATCTAGTATCTTTTTAAAATTAACCATCTGCGATACATTCACCCTTCAGTTATGTATCTTTTCTATAATGTTAGTTTATTCGTCAGTCGGTCAGTTAGCAAGAGCGTAATCAGGTAGTCATACAGAAAACAATGACAGAAAAGAAAACAAGAGACCACAACTTCTAGTATAAGAATGAAGCGATCCAGCAACTCACTGTTTCAGAACCACCATAACTTTGAACTGCAAGATAACTTTGACCTCCAGTAACATAATGTTTTTTGAATATTGCGACATAATGATTGCCTACGTCATTTCCATAGGAAATTTCCATCAAACTCTTAAACGAGGCCAGGTCTGTTTACTTGAACTTTAGCAAACAACCTGATAACTGTTACGACCCTGTAGTTAAATTACATATGTGTTAAAATTTAAATTCTTCTAATTCTTTGTTTCATTTTTATTTCATTTTTATATCACTAAAAGTTATTATTATTATGGTGATGATTATGTTAGCAAGGTCTAATAGTTTGTTAGAAACATCATATTTATTTAAAACGTAAATGTGACTCGTGTAAGCACGATTTTTGCATGACGGTTTTTCGTATCAAGTAAACAGTGAGAAAGAGCTATGTAAATGATTGGCTGGGACCACGTTATTACTTGTTTACGCTTTTGTAATGTCCAGATGGATTGCGTAATCACACGTGTCTTCGTGCGTGTGTGCATGTAATGACGCATTAGCTTGTCTTAAATGCTCAGTTACCTGTAAGAAATATTTAGTGGTAGTTATAGTCGTGGTCAGTCATAGCCGAGAGTTGCATCATAACATCTTAGAGTTTCTAATACCTTAAGGAAAAGGTATTTCTGTGCTGGAAAGAGTTGTGCATTCGTACAAGGAACAACATGTGTGTTGTTAGTGGTGGTAGCTGTATTTCATCTACTTTCTAAATAATTATTCTCCCTGGAGAACAACACTACTGGCTTTGGACAAAGACATTTGATTAAATTACTTCTAAATCGGAACAGAACAATACAAATTGTGCTTTACAGTGAAAATTCTGGACATTCTGTGTCAGCCTTCGTCTGACGTCATCATCCGCCATCTTGGAACGGAACTGAGACTCAGACTGTGTCAATTTAGAACTGTTTATTCACAGGACTTATGTTTTCACAATTTTAGGTCATATTTTTGGATCTTCTTCGTAAATCGTAAGTCTCGTTTCACATATTTACCTTTTCTCCGTGTTTTCTAGGGAAATAAATTTATTTTTGTTAAAATTTACAAAGCTTGTTGTCTTCACTCTTTCTTTGTGTTACTTTGAACGAGCCGATACGTAACATAAAGAAATTGGGTTGCTCGTCCGGGATTGGATCTATGAATTTGGCTGATATATGAAATTGGCTAAAAATTGGAATTTAAATTCCCTAGTTCATTTTATTTTGAAATTTTAGTGAAAACAACGGGCTTTAAGAATGTCAAAAGTGGAGAGTTTTCTTTCTAACCCAACTCAAGAACAGTTGGATAGTCTGAAAAAAGACGAGTTGCTTGAACTTGCCAGAAAGTACGATCTTTCTGAAGTAAAAGCTTCCTTGACAAAACAAGAAATCAAGAAAATTTTAGTTCAACATTTGGTAGAAAAGAATATTTTTGACCAAACTGTTTTAGCATCTGTCAGTAAGACTATGACAGACTCTGACAGTAAGAAAATAGAACTAAAAATGAAACAAAGAATTAGAAGAATTTAAATTTTAACACATATGCAATTTAACTGCAGGGTCGTAACATAACAATCAAGTATATCATATAATTTCCAAAGGAAAAGACAATTTCCTGGTCTAAAATCTAAGTATATATGTTGTTTACGAGTGATAATTATCACAAAGTATAATTTACAATCATGGAGAAAAGTTGGCTATGCAATATGCTGTTTACAAATTACCTTTACAATCTGCAATCACTGGCAAAAACTAAACACACGGAGTAGATCTACATGGCAATATGAACACTACTACATATCTTATTTACTTAAATAAGGTGGACAAAAATATTCAAATAGAATGAGTAGACATATACATTTTTACCCTGGCTTATGAAATATGAAAAAGAGGACAAAATTCAGTGGCATGATATTAGGGTAAGTCTTAAAAATACGTTCGTAGGTCATTGAGTGCAACATAATACAGAGTAGATATCTTGTTAAGATAATATTTATGAAAACATTGAGTTCATATTTATATTTGGTACATAAAGTAATGAGACTGCAATAAAGTGTTACGTATATCAATATTGTGTTCTTAATTTTTGTCCGTGATTGAATGTTTTGCCTACCTGACTTTTCTCATGCTTGGAAGTGGTAAACGAGCTATTTACTAAAATATAAGTTTAGGGCCTAACTTTATTTAAAAGCTTAGAATGTTCTGGAAGCGAATTGTTTACAAAGTGGTGGACATTTCCATTATAAATGAATCACCTCTAGGGAATTCTAGATCATTCTATTGCGTGTTAGGTCAAGTTAAACATAGGACTTGACAAACATTTAATCATTCGTGTTTAATATCAGTTTTTAGGAAGCTATTCTTAGAGTTTATTGTTGTGATCTTTTATAATTTGAGAGGAATTCTTTATTGAAATTATTCATTGGAATTGCAAAGTGCTCATTGACGTTTAGGACTAAAACACTACTTAGGGATTATTGAGAACCAGTTCAAAAATATTCTGAATTAATCATTGAGGCAAATCAAGTCATTCAAGAATGTTGATACACCAGGACGTTCAAAACTATTGGAATTCATTCGGAATATTCTATACTTTTGGACATGTGATTGGAAATTTATGATTCTTTGGGATTTAACTCACAATACCGTAAATTCCTCTTAGATTTTCACATTGTATCTTAGAGGAATAAATTGTGTTAATGTTACTGAAATTGTTTGTGTCACTTCCTTTCTGTTACATAGTTTAAAACTATAGAACCGTAACAAATATTATGTATTTTACCGTGTAAGAGGCATACAGATACACTAAAGATGCAGATCATTATAAGGTGTTGTGTTGCAAATTATGATTGCGCACGTATTACATCAGTATTGCTGAATTATCCCCTTCCAATGTACAGCCGATTTATTACAAATGTTTAAACGCTTCAGTTAAGACTTCAAATTGATTTAGTACACTTGATAAACACCGTACAACCAAAATGATGTATGCAATGAGTAGGGGAAGCTTTCTCTTTTAATATATCGCAACTTTAATTCAGAAAACTAAGTCTAATACAGCATACAGTAAATCTAATTAGACGTAGAAGTTACATTATTAGTATTAAGATATAACCTATTCAAGTTTTGCGATCTATGCATTACAGCAATATTTAAGATAGACCTAATTTGTTTGTTAAAAGTAGATGCAAGTAAAACATTATAAATTATATGAAAGAAACAAAGAGTACAAGCACAAACCTGTATTTACTTTCGTCTCTACAGCAAGCTGAAACGGACTGAAAATATATAATGCAAGATGATCCTTATGGGAGTACGTATGAAGAATTTTACAAATAAATGGACTTGTAAAGTATCCATTTTAGAAAATCAATACACCTAATATTTTTAATATAATGGAACTTTGTTTGATGGCAACAAATTTTGAGTTTTAAACATATACCCCATATTTCTTTCCCAAAGCTATAAAGTTAAAAATCGCTGGAAAACATCCTTTCCTTCTTTTATGCTTCTTGTCTAAGACTCATCAATCCAACAAAGAGGACTCAGTGAGTACATAAGTATAGTAAACATGTTTATTATGCTTTAAATTATCTTCGAATTTGATTGGAATGAAGAGGTACATCAGGTAGCAGCTACTTAAGAAAATAGGAATGACCAACGGAAATAAATTAATCAATTGAATCAATAAAGAAAGTAAAAAGCATGTAAACTTAACAGGTGTTATATGCCTACATAACATCAGCTTGAAGATGTGAAATAAAGGTTTTATTTAACCCCGATCAGATATTTGGTAGAACAAAACCTTCTGTACAATCAGTCGAGAGACCTAACAATCCGCCGCTTATATCAGAGTGGTTCATAATCAACGATTCAAGCAGTACTTTCTTCTTGTTTTGTTAAAAATGCTTTCTGTCTTTACATGTCCTCAAATATAACATGATACATGATGTTTTATGAAACGATTCGTTGTGCCAAAACTAAAATTTGTATTAATCGCTATGTGAAGGATTCAGTGCCTTTGGTTGCTGGGGTTTGAGATACTTAACATCAAAGCCATTTGTTACCGCCAGGATATATAAATAAAAGGAAGAATATCTGTGTGCTAATGTCAGCTCCCTCCCCTCTCTCTGTGTGTCTCTCTCTCTGTCTTTCTCTCGTCCAACACACCTAAGTTAATACTAAACATCACCGTTGCTACAGTGTACCTAAAAAGCAATATGACTATGTATAAAACTAAATCAATTCAGCTATTACTTCTCTTGCAGACTTTACGAAATTTCACCTTAAACATGTAAGCAAGTACAAGTTAGACCTTTTAAATCAACACAAACGCTTTGAAATTTCATCTGGACAAAGTTATCTTATGCTTCGTGCGCTTTTAAATTTATCTTACCTTTCAGGTGCAAAAACTATAACCTTACTAATCCACATATGTGTACACATTCTGGCTGGTAATTTCCAGAGCGTGTTTGTAAATTTTCTTATTTCATCAAATGGCACTGACTGATTTATGTAGTTGATTTTGTAAAGATTATTTTAAATAAATGTAAACACAGAGATACAGACCTCCCGTTATTTGTCTTTCGCTTAGAAAAATCTGGCCACACGCGATGTTTGTTGACTGAATATGTATGTGGCAGGATAACACGATGACCCCTAGACACTTTATCCTTTACTGCATCTGTAGCCGTATTATTAGCAACTGTTATCTATTAATACTTATCTGTTATCCTAGAGGACCGAGAGTCAATTAGACTGCAAGGTGACATTTTCTTTTTAAAGAAATCGCCCATTAACCGCTTCGCTTGAGTGTGGCACCCAGACAGTTTTCCCATTATTTAATGTACCAATTCATCTTGTAATCATTTCTTAATTTTTGTGGTTACTTTAAACGAAATGTTCAGTATGCACCTACTGGTGCTGTTGATGTTTGTAAGATAGTTTTAAACACAGAATTTTAAATTTAAACAGCTGATGTGCTAGTGAGTAGAAAGGCACGTTCGATCGATTAATTGCTCTATAACGTACAAAACCGAGGAGACACATATAAAAAGGAAAACGTTATTTGATCGTTTAGCTGCTCTATAACGCACTAAACCGAAGGTAGAGAAGATAACGCTTGTTTAACTGCCCTATAACATACATAACCGAGGACATATATGCACAAAAGATACACTATTCTATCGGTTACCTGTTCGATATTTTTCGAAACCGAGGACAAATTTACAAAGAAATGAAATTGTTATTCGGTTTGGTCAACTGCTCTAAAATGTACAAAAACGAAAACGTGTAGAAAAAGGAAAGAGTTATTCGATCAGTCGATCGTGAGTACATATATACAAAGTAGGAGACTATTGTTCGATTGGCTAACTGCTCTATAATGTACCAAACCAACTACACACTAACAAAGAAAGGAAAACATTCCTTATCGGAGAGAAAGAGCTTCGGTGCAAAGAATATTCAGAAGAAAATTTGTAAGGAATAAATCCTTCTCTACATTGTTCGTCATGACATGATAACCGCCTCTTTCACAATTGACTGGTCCAAGAGTAATAGTTTTTACAATATAAATATATAGTCAGTGAAGCCTTGGAAACATTACTAGATTACAGTAAATGGAAATATGGAAACTGTAACAAATATGTAAGAAATCGAAATCACTAACCGAACTGAATGCGTACTTTGAAAATAGTATAGTCTCTTTTGCAATGTAGATAAAATTACTTTATTTGACACGCATATTTGAGTCTTGTTTGTCTTCTTGAAAAGTTTAAATATTCTGGGAGGATCATCTTAAATAATGGCAAGCATTGACATTGTAAACACTCCTGATTATCATCGAATTAGAAATTTAGGCAATAGTCACGTATCAAGGAGAATGACAGTCTAGCAGCTATATACTGAAATGGCCTTAACGTTTGAGTTAGTTCTTCCTGAAAACTAGAAATTTTCTGTGTCATGCATTTCTATAACCCTTTACGACCTCTATTAACCTTGTAGGCCTACCCCAAGACGGGTGGACATCTGAAATGATGCATTTGTTTTCGACAGAGGTGTTCGTTGAGGGACTTGAACTAAACAAAATGGCTATCTTAAGAAAGGGATATGTCGAGATAATCGAATCCACTTTACTACTGCGTGACAATAAATCAATTTACTTTCAGACATCAAGCTCTGTGACATTGTCTGGGTTGACTGGAACACATATTTCACTATAAGATCAGCATCATATACATGATAATTGGATGATAGTTTAACATTGTTATGTAATATTGCTTCACAATAGAAATAAAAAATAATTAAAATGCTATTGATCAAATTAAAAACACATTTGTTAAATCTTAGTTGAAAATGTTTTCGAAATTTACATTGGCTTCGTCTGAGTTATATAGAGTGTCAATATAGCACGATACTTTTATCATGGAACATATAACAGATTATATTGACTATTTTCTCAATAATTGAATATGAAATGATTATTTGATAAAATAAAACAATATATGGTGCAATACACAAGATATTCAACAAAGTACCTCTGACAGTCATGGTTTTCTATTCAAAATAACTTTCTTTTGTGATGTAATGTTGTCATTGCAAATATTCTCACATAGGGACTTGAAAATTGATGTGTATTCTTCTTTGAGGTGTCAGTCTGGTAATACTTCTGAAGTACCTCTACCTTGGTACATAAATGGCACAACCTTTATTGACTGGCTGCTAAATACCCACATTAGGCAAGACTCCACTGTAAGGTCATGTTGTGTGATTATCAAACCAGTTACCATCAGAGTTCTTGATACAACTCATGCTGGTTATTTCCTAGGAGTCACCCTCGATGACATTGATTATGCCCACATGACAAGAGAACTGGGATCATTTCAGCAAATGTTTCAAGCTATATTTTTCGTGTGTCGAAACACTTTGCTGCTATGTCATCTAATGGAAATTGAGACAAGTCCGTCACAGAATTTTCCCACAGAATAAACATTTCAGGGCGATGACCCCCATGCTCTGTAAAGGCGTTCATGACAAGACGTAATTAGATTGAAAACCTGTATGAACGTTCTGATTTCATCTTAAATGTCTCTTTCTTATGTTGCAATTAGCAATGTCAATAAGAGTTTGAATGCATCTTGTTGCATGTTCTGAAATCTCAGCTTGCTCTTCTTCAGTTACAGGTGCACCTCCCTTTTTAACCTAGTCACTGAGGGCCGTCCGCCTTTTGCCTCAGCATCGAACTCAGTCAATAACCTGCGTGTGAGAATACCCTTGTTATAAGCTTTGTCTTTCATTGAATGAGAAACAGCAGAGCGGTCACAACTGTCAATCTCAGCAGGTATTTCCTCAGGACCACTTTCCTGTACAACATATTCATTGTCACCCATGAAGTTTATCACGGTGCTCATGCCACCCATTTCCAGCTCGTCATCTCCATTGAACTCTTCAAGGTGTCGCCACATAATGATCTGTATTTGCTATGAATTGCTTCATTGGAGGTGACAAGGGTTCAATTTTGTCCCAACATATGGAAGATTTTTTGAAACTGTTTCGTCGATTATTTGAAACTGTTTCGTCGATGTTTAAACATTATTGACATCCACCACCTGCGCTGCAACAATGGACAATATTAATAATATCTTGCTGATTCTTGCTGACCATAATTTCTGGCTTGGACTGAAAACAGGAAATTCTCTGTTTAATGTCTTCTTGATTAAAACTGGTTTCAGCTGCATCTCGGTCAGTCAACAACTTATTATTAAGGGCATTCATAAAAACAAAGTAAGATACAGTTACACCACCACTATAGAGAACTCTCACCAGAGAGAATCTGTTACTTGTCCACGGCAACAAATTCTAGTCTTGTCCTTCACGTCAAAACGCGAGGATGTTAAATTCTGATAAGGTACGCTATTGATAGTCGCTAAACAAGGAGGCTTTTTAAAATAGTCTAAACTATTAGTTTCCTTGCTCCTGGTACCTGTTACCAGGATCATTTAGTTTAACGTCGTCTGTAGGTGATTCATGGTGTATATCTGAAGTAATGCTGGTAATACTCATCCGTTCTGGTCCTAATAAGGTAGTTCCTGATATATTCCACATTTAATATACACAATAATAGACTAACGTTCAAATTTTCGACTCTGATATTCTCTGAAGCAATAATACGCAATTCTAGATTGCTAGAGTTTGCATAGAAGTCTATAAAAGTATAATTTTAAAATGTTAGAAACGATATGAACTGGGAAAAGATATATAATACGTCGAAATTATTCTTTTAGAAGTCACAACTTCAATTTTGTTTCGAAAATCACAAAATGAAAACTCGATGGTTAAAGGTTCACATTTACCTGGCATATTAGACTAGTAAACTCTACATACCGAATCAGTGATACAAATGTTTATTAAGTATCAACTGGAGAAAATGGCAATTCAGAGGACATATTTCAAAACTAACACAAAAAGGTCTGAAAGTGTAAATAATGAAATTTAAAGACGTTTATCTCGATTTGTACCATTAGCTAGAAATTTCTCAGGAAGGCGCATAACGCAATACACTACAGCAACAATGGCCCTGGGAAGTTTATATTGACTCTATGACGAGCTTCACAGTGCCCATAGCACCAAGCTCCGGTGTGGCAATTCAACTAAAAAGGAGACAAGAATAGCATATTACTGATAGGAAATATTATTGATAAGATATTTACGGGAAAAATAATCAATCATAATAGATTTAAACGGGAGCACTTTTATTCGGACTCTGTGAGAAATATCAGGAGGAGAGGAAATATGCAAGTGGCATATTGTTATGTAGCAATAGAAAGAAACTCAGAACTAAATGGGACGAGTATTTCAGATTTACCTATAGCAAAATCCATTATATTAAACAGACAGGTTTGAGGCATTTTATACATGGTTCCTGGCTTTTACAGTGATATCACTCTTTATTTAAAGAATGGTTCTAAAACTAAAAGGTCAATGTTTGCAAATATTTTCTTATGACACAGGAGACTAACATCAATAGGTTAATTTTTCTCCTCCAGTCCGGGAAATAAGTCAAGTGTAATTCTTCTTTTCATTTGTGTGCATTTGAATAGGAGATAGTGTCATCAATCCACCTCACATTTTGCTTCTAATTCTTCTTCTATCGTCTATAACAATCTTTCTGCACTTAGTGCCATTAATCCATCTCACCTTTTGTTTCCCATAGCCAGATTTGTCAGGTTTCCCGATACAAATTCCACACCCATACTTTATTTTCCATAATTCCTTCCTTCTCATTACTATTTGTTCTAAATTACTCCATAAAAATGATCTCTGTTACTGTAATTACTCTTTATTCAAGGAAAATGATCCTGAAACGGATACTGAGATGCACGTGGTTGTCATGGATAAGCACTCTACCCTACCAGAAGAGAGATCTGACCGCCGATTCATTTCCGATAGAACTTAATGTTAATATATTAAATCATAAGCATAATATTTTAATTCTCGTGGCAAACATGAACATGTCACCAATGGTTCGATAAAAACGATTTCAGTGGTAAAACAAATGCTTTGCAGCATTTTTCAGCCTCGTGCTGTTAACCAAGTGGACACTCTGGTCTCCGCATAACAGCTCCACGCTGAAATGCGCATTTGACTTTGTTATATTTATGGATTTGTTTTCCCATCTACTTTTAGCAAACAAAATTGGTCTACCTTAGATCGTACTGTAATATACTGATCACAGATCTAAGGTAATTCATATCCTGCCACGAATTAAAAACTTCTACAGGTAATTAAATTTATTTTATGCTATATTGGACTTAGTGTTCTGAAGTAAAGTTGCAAAATATTAAACGTAAAATTCCAGTAACCCTTCTGTAAATTAAGAGAAGAGATCAACATACCGAAAAAGTGTATCATTAGACTACTGTATGAGTGAAAATAATGAGTACATTTGGGACATAAAATATATTGGATGGATATAGATATATCATTCCATCCACATACACATATATCTGCCATCTTGCTAATGTCTGATAGAATGCCATACATTTTAAACGCATGTCTTAAGTCGGGTCAATTTTTAAAAAAAAATTGCCCTGTTTAGCATTAGATGTATACATGTCTTGTAATTGATCACTCTTATGTTTGCAGTAAATTTCGTTATGAATTGGCTAGATCATTGGCATACACAGCTCATATAAGGTGAAAATATGCTTGTGGATTTGTCTTCAAGTACAATTGATTGTTACAAGGAGTGTCCCTTTTATGTCGCTAAATGTGCATGTTATACACGTGTTACTTTTATTTCGTTTCTGGCATGAATCTGAAACTTGGCAGAAGCTATGTAATTGACATTAGTGAACTTGTACATATCTTAATAGCTTTATGCTTTGGTGTGGTTCATCTTGAGTTATGGCCCTTAGTGTTTGCATCCCTCGTGCGTGTCCTTTTGCATGATCGTACGTGCATCATGCCAGATTTGATACAACTTTCTACCTGCATCGATTATTCCAAACAGAGGTAGCGAGGGCTTACCTATACTGTGAGAACATTTCTATTCTTTTTCTTAAACTATGTATCTCAAGAGTAATGTGCGAATTTATGTATACATTTAAGGCAACAAAGCAATCTATTTCCATATTTGTTTTAACTAATTGTCTTTTAATGCATGTTTGTACGAAACTCTAAATATGTTGTTACTAAATAGGCATGTATATTTGTACCTAGGTAACTATATATGCAACTATTACGCTAAGTATGTACGGCATTGTTTTCCCATATTTGTTGAATGATCCATGTTCCAAGTCTGGCGGCATTTCTAAGGAGCAACAGGACGTTATCAATATTTATATATCAACATCAAAACCAGTTAATTTCAATATATATATATATATATATATATATATATATATATATATATATATATATATATATATATATATATATATATATATATATATATATATATATATATATATATATATATATATATATATATATATATAAAATGAATCACAAACACAAGATGCAAACATATCTTCTCGTTTGCACAATTTGAGAACGATCAGTATGTCTTGACTTGTCACCCACTGTTCTTTTAGAAACAAGCTCATAACGTTGTAATTTCTAATGACTATGCTAGTGATGTGTAATGACTAAACTCATAATGTGCAACTGCTCAACTTGTAATGTGTAATGACTAAACTTTTAATGGATAATGTCTCAACTTGTAATGTGCAATGGCTAAACTTGTAATGTGTAATGGCTGGTGCAGGTTGTCAAATATTTGAGTTAGTATATTTACCATAGCCATTTCAGGAAAAATATAGCTATTAGCACTAAACCTTCATATCCATGACTATCCAAGGTTGTATACATTGTCACTGAATGGCATGACGCTGTCTGAAGCTGCTACTACTGCAATAATAATAATAATAATAATAATAATAATAATAATAATAATAATAATAATAATATAATAATAATAATAATAACAACAACAACAACAACAACAACAACAACAACAATAATAATAATAATAATAACAATAAGTTATTTTTTAAAGAATCTACTGAACAGTACATTTAAATTAATTACATGAATAGTTAGCTTAAATGGGTATCTAAGCCAAACCCCGATGTTGCATTACGACGAAAGTATGATTACCCCCCGGCCCCCATGTTGATCTAAACAAAATAAGAAAACTTGTTGAGGCAACAGCTTCGATTTCTTTATTGATTACCTGTCAAGGACCTACTAGTGAATCATTCATCGTTATCATACAAAAAAGGGTTGGTTTAGATACGCCCATTTAAGCTAACTACTGCGGGATTTTACTTGAAATCGCTAGCGATTTATATTTATGTTTTACCCAAAATTACTATACCTAACATTCACACAAAATTACTATTCCTAACATTCACACATAATCCCAATCCGCTATTAATAACTAGTGGAGATTTGCAGGACACACGTCTGACTGCTAAAATGAATGCGCTATTAATAACTCACTTGGATTTTACAAAATGATCAATAATTGCATATTTCACAACAGAAGCTCTGAGGAGATTAGTGTCTGTTTCGTATAGTTATATATTTAAATTTCATCTGGATACCTGTAAGAGCTCGGTGGACGAGTAAATCGTCTTATACTCGCAGTTCCTGTGTGTCAGATCTAACACTATAAACTGTTCACCTCTGAGATAATCTCGAAGTTGATTAAGAATTTTATTATAAGTCGCTATTGCTATTTTACAAGACATATTTTTGTTCTCGTATTTTGGCCCGATCTTTTTTTTTCGTCGCTAATAACACATTACCTATCCCTGGTACTATCAATAATAATGGATTTAGTGTTCCACCTACTGAGATAATTCCAGTCGTTGATAATAACACTGGTATATAATTCAGCACGCTTATTATTTTGCTATACAATTTTCTAGCTTGTCTGACACAGTAAAGATTTTGTATGGCAATATTTATAGTAATTGATCAGCGCGTTACTGTCGTTGTGTTAAAGACCAGATGAAATATGATTGAAGTCTATTATTTCTTTTTTCGTCTCTATGAAACTGTTTCGGTAATTACCGTAGTGAAGGCATTTTCAGCGGAAACCGTATCGATCAGAGCACTAAAGTTTGTATTATTGACAGGGTCGGCAAGAAACTCTATACTTATCATCTACTTCAGATGAGATATCATCATATCTGATATCTATTAAAACTGAAGATAAAAATGGAGGGTTTGAATGTGTTGGTATTTCAGTAGTATCATTGACTCTATCACGATAAATATCTTCTGATTCGTCGATACAACTAACAACATAACATAATTGACCCAGTTTAAAATTTTTAAGTACTAGATGCTGCCTGAGAATTATATATACTGTTGCAAAACTTAAAAGACCGCGAATATCAGCTTGCTGTATATTTATGATGGATAGATTTAAGATATATGTTAGCGAGGGGAGTATTCAGTTTCACGATTTACAATCTTATATTTACCCATATTGATATTTCCGGTCATCTTTCCACCCGACACCGATAACATACCATTACTGGCAGCATTAAGTGGGGCAAAACTTACTGCCTGCATGTTATCTGCGCTGATAGGTGGATATGTTATTTCAAGATCTTGCGCTCGCTGATCTGACATACTTAAGTTACCCGTCATTGTATTCCCAGAATTTTTGATATAATTTGTTAAATCTACACCAGCCGTAGTGGTTGTAGCTGAGGATGTTTTGTCGGTTGAGCTGTCAATTAACGTACCAAATTTTGTGTAATAGCTCATTCTTATTATTAATGCGAAATAAAAAAAAAGTTGTGAATGCCTGGCATAGAATAAGCATAATCATCAATGACACGGAGCAATGAATAAAACATCAGCATAACCACGACCTACCGGACTGTCATTATCTGATAGAAGGACGAACTGGATTCTTAATTCTGATGAATCTTTTACTTAACGATCTCTTCAACTACGATCGAGTTTACATCTACACTCAAAAACCACAACTGGATAAATACGAGCTGCTCTGCGAATATAACGAAAAGCTGAAAAATGAATTTGGCGTAGGCAATGATATATTTATCATAAAACATACCGAAGATTTAATTCCCGTTGGCCAGCTAGATTCTGGCAAACAGAACATAATTGTCTTTGATGACATTCCGCTAAGCAATGCTGAGATGAATAAGATAAAATCTTATTTTTCCCTATAGCGCAAAATAAAATGTAATGCAGTCTTCTTAGCTCAAGGATTTTATAACGTGCATAGATTTATCAGGCAAAATACAGGCTGTTTCATAATATTTGCTGGACTACACAATATCGACGTACAAAACATAGCACGAGAAAAGTGCGGAGGTGTATTAAAAGACAAATTTGCCGAACTTTATCATAACGATGCTGGTGATGGCGGAAACAGTTTCTTTGTTATTTGATAAGCTAGCAAGAGATCAAAATCGTATGTTCAGATGTGGAATAGGCAGGTTTTTAGACTGTGAAAATTAATATATCGGTAAACATCTAAAAATTGTTCTTTGAGTCAAAATCTAAAATTAGTCTAACAAAATAAATAAAACAAAAAATGGACGCAAAACGAATAGAGGTTCTAAAGAAATTTGTTGCAACCAGAGCTACATTGAAAAGAAGGTTGTGCAGAAACGTCAGGGTCTACAACAGACGGCAGAAGAAACTGCTAGACTTTTTAGACCAATGACCGAAGCAGTATTTGGCAAACAGCTAGATATTTCTGCGGCAAGTTATCTTTAAAGGTTATCAGAGAAAGTACTACGAGGTATTTTTGAAGAGGAGCAAAAAGAAGATGCACGACAAATTATTGAGCGAATAGGAGATCCATTTGTACGGCAAGCTGCAGTATTACAAAAAAAAACTGAAGAGCAGGCTAGAGATAGCGAGGAATATGTGACTGGTTTTATGGAAACGATCAATAAATTAATGAGAGAAGCTCTATATCTAGTAGGTATTATCGAGTTAAGAGATTTTGAGAAGAATTTTTTGGGGAGCTAATAAAATGAAGGTTGACGACATAAAACAAGTGTGTAACAATGAGGAAGATAATTACATCCAAAACTAGGAATTATGATAAAAGTGGCTTTTAATAAGATTAGAGAAGCAAAAAAAAAAATATTTCAACATTCACAGAGAAGGTATTATTGCTAAAATGTATGATATAATACTTGATAACATAAAAAACAAAACAAACGAATTTAATTACAGAAAAAACGTTATTAGAAAACTTAGCTAAAAGAATTGACAACGAAAGAGCAAAAAAGAAGATAGCGTATGGTCTTAAGATTTCTAACTCGACCGCTGAAATAGTTGATCGACTGATGCTATTAATAGCATCAAAGGAAGGCGGAAATACAAGCACAGAAATTGACAATGAAATTGTTGAAATTTTAGATAATTTGCAATCAAACGGTTATCTAACATCTGACGAATATTATATTTTACATAGTGATTTAATTCGCTAACCGCTAAGCACACTGCTAGCAGTTCAGTTTTATCTATCAGAGAAATAAAGAATGTTATCAATAACGTTCTTGCTTGAATCATCACAGACTATGGAGACAGTGCAAACTTCTCTGTTATTCATAATCCATGTATAGAACTTGACCCAGGGACGCAAACATCTCCAAATCAATACGAAATAGGACTAGTATCAGCTACTGCTTGGTACGCTATGGCAAATATAAGAACTAATGTTAGTGACGATTTCACATTTCAATCGATCCAGCCAGTTGCCTTGTTTTGGACTTCTGTCAAGATACAGCAAGGCGCTTATAACGTTATATATCTAAATAAAGCAATAATGTTATTGACTACAACTAAAGCTGAATTTGCATCAGATAATTTTGAGCTCATTCCAAACTATCACACATTGCGTTCCAGAATCACTTTGAAAAAACAATTTTATTGTTGATTTCAGTACCGTCAATAGCATCGGGCAGTTATTAGGATTTGCTCGAAAACAATACGGTTCTGAATCGCAAAGTGTTACAATTTCACACGATGGCGGGTCACCCATTGATAAAACAGAAGTAAATTTGATTTTAATAATCTGCTCTATTGCCAGCGGGTCGTATACGGCAGGTGGTAGTAAAGGTCAAACTATTTATTCTTTTTCTTCTGACGTACCACCTGGATCGCTAATGCAAAAATTCCAAGACTGATAATCTACTATCCTGTTCGTGTTGAAAATGAAATATCTTCGATCACGATGACACCGACTGATCAATCCGGCCGGCAGCTAAGTCTCAATAACGAAATTGTAACATATTATCAGCACTTGAGGTTGGTCAGCTAGCTGACCACAATTAATTTTATGAGACAGTTTTGTATAACAAAACGAAACTACTGAAAATTTATCAAAGAAATATTGTAGGAGGTTTCATTGGAAATATATTCTCTAAAATAATTAAAAATGTACCTGGAATTACAACAAAGAAAAAAATAGCGCCTATCGTGTTAGACCCATCAAAAACTTTTGTCACAGGAACCTCTTCTGCAGCAGGTTCAGCTGTTGGACAGACGATTGCTGATAAAATCAACGGTGGGGATATAAAACAAGCAATTTTTTAAATAACACTGTCTTCAGAAACTACTAAAGCGCTGATAAAAATGACCAAAAAGAAAAAAGAAACTGCTATCTCCAGCAGGCGAAGAAATTATTAGAAAATTAGTACCTGAAACTAGGCCTCGGAGTGCTAGCATTCGACCAGATATTGCGGAGTTCTATTTTTTGTCTAACAGTAACAGGAAAAGTATATCTGTCAAAAATTACCTTGACCTGACTAAGAAAATACCAACTGATGACTCGACAATAAGAATTCGAGTATGTTGAATATCTCGATGAAAATTAAAACGAACCTGGACGTGTTTCTGCTACCATACAAAACCGTATTTGAAGTACTATGAAGTGTAAGAACTGCAGCTGGTGGAGATGTACCTGCTGGTACACAAGTGACACTTGTTAATAATGGTTGGAGTTTGTTTAGAAGCGCGAGATTACAAGTAGCTGATCAAACAGTAGAAGATATTTCAATGCACTTGCCAATTGCAAGTACTGTTCTTAACACAGTTTCGTTCTGTGACTGTTACTCGAGATCTGTTGCAACAAATATGCTGTGGTTTAAAGATCTTTGAGGTGCAGATGCTGTTTCAAGCGAGTTCATTTATTACGGTAAAATTGTCGATACAGCTAATGCTAATGATAATTTAACTCTTGTTAGAACTTTTATTATTGATATTGATGACAAGGCAGGAATTGCTGCACCAGCTGCAGATACAAATGAAGCTGCTACAAGGACTTTGTTGACTGCCGTGTGTAATGTTCTTGGAATTACTCCACCTGGAGCCGCGGATAATGGAACCGCAATGTTTGTAATTGTAAACGGAATAACAAAAATGGCTCGATCATACAACGAAGGTTAAGTTAAACGACGAGCGTTAACAAATAATTCCATTAAAGATGATGCTGACACTTAATACAATATTGGGATTTTGCAGAGACTACAATGAGGTATTTCGTGGTAGGAAACATATACTTGACCGAGATGATCAAAGCGATTGTCTAATGAGAGTTGGTGGTATTGATGCACAATTTGTAATTTGACGATTGGCGTTGTGGATCCCACGTGAAATTCCATCGATAGATAAATCACTAAACTTGAGACGATGCTAACAGCATTCATACAAAAATACATTGTATGCAGAATAAACTTTATCAAACCGAAATACCGAATTCGATCAATAACACATGGCGGATAACAACATCACCAAGTGAGCAGCTACCAAGACATGTATTTAGTGTGTTTCAAGGACAAAACAGACGTGGAGGTCAACTTCAAATCAAGTGCTGAAGTTCTGCCGGCAAAACTAATGTTAACACAGCGGCAACTAAATAAAAATAGGTCTGCAAAAATCTTTTATTTTAAATCTAACAGCAGCGCAAGTTACTGCAATGTCCAGATCGCAAGCGATCCGTGGTGAATTTCTGGTACATGCACTAGCAACTATTGCAAAAACGGTACTACCCAAATTACTGCCAGTACTAGGTACCCTTGGGATAGCTGCTGCCTCGGGTGCTATATCAGGAGCTACGAATAAACCTGTGTCTGGCAATTGAATCGTCCATGGTGGAATCACTGTTGGCTTTATCAAACAGTTAGTGTAAAATGAAAAGCATTTCGCTTTTGTCTAACGATCATAAATAAACAATGCCCAAAACACGAAGCGTTCAGAAACGTAAAACAGCAAAGAAACGTAAAACAACTTAAAAAGGACGAACCGGAAAGCAGTCAAAGGTTGATTCATTGGGACGTTGCTAGCATTAATAGCAGGAAGTCTACTTCCCAATCTGCTGGGAATAGGGCGTGGGAGAGGATTAATGCTACCAGGAGGTAGATTGCTCTGCGATCCATCCGTTAAGCGACTTTGAGATCGTAGATAAACTGAAGGATGTCAACGGATTTCAAGGAGTATTTTCTGAAGATGAGCTCGAGATTCAAAGAATCCTACCGCTAGGGGTTCAATCACTTCAACCTGGAGGGAGAGGTTGTGTTATAAATCTCCAAAATTTCAATATTGGATCTGGCACGCATTGGGTAGCGCTTTATAAAATCAACTATTTTGATTCGTTTGCGCTACAACCAAGTGAGATTATCAAACAGTACGTGATATCGTCGCAAAAGTTAAAAGAATCATTTATTCGTCTAATCAACTCCAGCCAGTGGAACTGCAGCTTGTGAATATTACTGCGTTATGTTTATCAAACAAATGTCCCGGATGCAAGCATCCGGGTCCAAAGTACTGGATGCAAAGCACTCTGCGGGTGATTTGTTCCTAAGCCAAACCTGAAAAACGACAAAATTGCAATTTTATCTAACAAGCAATATAAAAATGACCACGTATTGCCTGGAATGCAAATATAACACGGAAAATACAAACGAAAGCATGGAAACTACCAAAAATAACCGACTAGTGATGAATAATATCTATTCTACCTGTGGCCGGAAAAACTGTTTCTCCAGTATGACTCACTATTACCTGGAGATCAGGTAATGTCAAGAATTCCTAACACTATTTTAGTCGACGATTAAATTATAACAAAAATGCAATGCCAATTTGCAGGCAAATTGTGTAAATGTGATGCTGACCACGATCTCTGTATAGAGCAGGATAAAATAGTAACATATTGCCAGTGTTGTAATCAACGAGCTGTAATCGGATCCGGCTTAGATGTTCACAAGTTAATGTGCAAATTACCGAAACCCAAACATGGATTGACCCTGCCGCGCCATTGTTATACAGGACCTTGGAATCCTCTCGATAAGCAACTTTATGACAATGACAATCCCATCCCGGGGTGGATCCCTATAATTAGGTCGGCGAAACTGCAATGCGTCATGACATATGTTACCGTGTCAACGAAAACGATAAATCTGCTTGCAACCGTATTATGCTTGATGAGCTAAGCGATATGAGACCGAAGGGAATAAGGGAGCAAATTGATCGTAAGCTGGTACAATGTATTGTAGGAGCAAAATATAAACTCGAACTCGGAGAGTCTTGACTCGGTAAAAATGTACTTTTTGACGATGGAATTCAGAGCGCTCTAGCACACGAACTTCATAGACCTAAAAAAAATTCCTCGACGAAATGTTGTCGCAAACTCAGCTGATGATATATGGTCAATAGATCTAGCTGATATGTCACACATTGCAAAGCATAACGACAGTAAAAGGTACGATTTTAGTGTACCTGTTACAGATAAAACAGGTAAAACCATAACCAAGTCGATGAAAGAGATTGTAATCAACGTAAAAAGAAAACCGAATAAAGTATGGGCAGACCACGGAGAAGAGTTTTTTAATAAGAAATTCGAGCACTTTCTGGAACAAAATAACATCACCAAATACATCACAGGGAATGAAGGGGTTGGTGTCGTTGTCGAGAGATTTAATCGCACGCTGAAAGAAAAGATTTACAAGCAACTTACAGCCAAAAACACTAACATGTATGTTGACGATCTGCCAAGATTATATCAGATTACAATAACGCGAAACATAAAACACTTGGAATGTCACCAAATGAAGCTATATATAACCCATTACTGGCAAACTAGAATATGTACCGAAGGCACAAGCTTAGCGTGGGTGATAGAGTTAGAATTTAGTTAGTGAAGAAAACGTTTAAAAAAGTATTCACTCCAAACTGGTCCGAGTAAGTATTAGTTGTGGATAAAATTTTAACAACGATACATGTGACGAATAAGCTGAAAGATTCAGCGGGAGAAGAAATCATTGGAAGTTTCAATAAACAGGAACTGCAGCGGACACAGCAGGATATATTTATTGTCGAGCGAGTGATAACAAGCAAAGGTAAGAAAATTTTGATTAAATGGAGAAATTACGGAGACAGTTTTAATAGCTGGATACCATCTAGTGAATTACAAAATCTTTGATTAAATCACCAGCGATTCAATTGTGTAATGCATAGAATCCAACGATCCAATCTAGTCACTATAAATCTTTTCGTATTTCAAACGGACAGAATTACATTTCACTGGCCTGCATATTGATATCAAATAACTCTCACTCTCCCATCAAGTTAAAACTCTCAATAAACAGAAAATCGAATTTTATATCTTTTCGACGGCCATAAACTTCTAACTGTCGCGGTTCATAAACGGCCTTAACAACTCCCAGAATATCTGATTCTCAGAGAAAGTAAAATTAAACTTTCTTATCTTCTTAGCGAGGTTATATTTTACATTATACAGCGATTTTGCTGCTACATAAACTTGTTCATCTTCTTGGACTATACCTGGTTGATCTGCAAATTTATCCTCAATAACAGGGAATAAATGTATTTCTAGATTGAATTCGGAGTGCTTTGCACTCTGATTCTTCGAATTCTGATTTTTTTACATCCTGACTGTTATTGGAATTTGCTGAATTCTGATGCGCTGCAGTATTTTGATTTCTAGCAATCTGTTTTTCATGCTCACTGTCAGTATTGGAATTTGTTGAATTCTGATGTGCTGGCTGATTCGCTAGATATCAGTGAAAAAATCTAAACCTTTTCGCAAACAATAAATTTGAGACATCTTATACATAAGACTTTTATCTAATTTACTGTAATAGCATGCCGGACGCAATAAGAAGAGTAGTCTGAGCTAAAATCTTAAATATGAACTTCTTATTCGACGCTGTCAAGTTGTTTATGAGTGATCAAGAAAAAAAGATTAAAAGTATGTGAATTTTCTCGTTGAATACGATCCTCATTCGGCGTTTGATGTGCTACTGACATATTCTGAGGTATTAGAACTTGAGAAATATAAAAACATTTGTTAGATATGATAGAGACACTATTATTAAATGGGCTTACAGCTGTTTGAAGATCTAAAAAATATTCTGAAAATTGATCTCTGAACCGCTCTGCTGTGGAGTGCTTTGCACTCTAATTTTGTATTAATTATCAAATATCGACAGATTTGTTACTCTAGCTGTAAAAAATATGTTTCGTGGTGATGTTAACGTTGTAACTCGCTTTGAAGTAGAAAGAGAAAAAAATAATTTGATTTTGTTAAGCAGCATAAAACTTGATCATATACTTCGACATGGAAAGATCCCACTCGAATACGACAAAGAAACCTTAAATAAATATCTCAATTTCTGCTTGACAAATAGCGAAGTAGGAAATATTATAAACAGTAGGTGATTCGTGTTGAAAGACAATTCTGACATTAAATCTTTTTGATAACGCTGATTTAGTGGTGCCATCTGTAACACATTTTATTGATGCTGAGTAAATGTTAAAATATTTTGATGCTGACGTAATAGAAGGAAACGACATTTCTTCATTAGTTTCAGAGTTAGTTGATACTACCGGTCTTAGATTTTTAATATTGTTAGGGTTTCCAGCATTACCTCGTCTAGTGTATTCTTTCTGTGTTACAAGGTCTAAATTCTCAATTCGGTTATCTGTTTTAATTCCGTTTCTATGATCTACAACTAAGCCACTTGGAATCAAACCTTTAGAAACTTCGAACACAAACCTGCGAGACCTCTAACAAACTTGATTAGTATTAGTTCCTCGAATTATCATCTGCAAGTAACCAGAATTGTCTATATTTCCAAAAACTTTTTTTGTTTCAGTATGTCTGATAATACCCTTGTCAGAAGCTTCATATAGATCGTAGACAGGATGTGGCTGATATTCGTCCTGTAATGAGAAATTACTGATATTATTGTCAGTTATGCTCATATTTACCTGATAGACTCTCATTCCGTCTCGAATCTCCTCACAAAACAACGAAAAAATAAAGTCCTTGATAAACATCTCGGTATACTCAATATCGTCAGCACCTTTCACTTTTATCCCATAACCTTCCGGAGTTCGAATCCCAAACGAAACCTTAGTTTTAAGATTAATCACCACCCCTAACATATTCCCTGCATAACAGTTGTACTTCTCGTAAACGCAGAATATCTCCTGTTCCTTAACAGTTGGTATGAGTCCACTAAGCATAAATTTTTCCATAATATATTATTATATTTTCCACTTTTGTCATTATAAAATTTTAAAGCAAATAGTTGATCATGGGCTGAAATTAAAGAAATGTTCATCTCGTGCTAAAACGTAATCAGTCACCGTGGATGAAGAGTTATATAGACTCAACCACAGCACGATGAGCAGCTGCTAAAACAGAATTCGGAAAAAAAAACTTTTTCAAGTTTACGAATAACAGCGTCTTTGGCAAGACCATGAAGAATGTCAGAAAGCGAGTCAATATTGATATCGTCAATGATGTACAAAGTCAAAATAAACTTGTAGCATCTGATGATTTTGTCAGTATGAAAATATTTTATCAAAATATAGTAGCCATTCAACGAAGAAAGACAAATCTAAAGTTGAATAAGCCAGTTTATGTCGGTATGGCAATACTTGAGATATCAAAACGGCTAATGTACCAATTTCATTACGATTTTGTCAAGGTTAAGTTGTCTTATGCAGAGCTGTTATTTACAGATACTGACTCGCTTATGTACAAGATAAAATCTGATGATATTTATCAAGAAGTTTACGATAACAGAGAGATGTTTGATCTTTCAGATTATCCAAAAAACAGCAGATTTCACTGTGATGATAATAAAAAAGTAATAGGAAAATTTAAGGACGAGACATTTTGGTTCCTATCGTAGAGTTCATCGGATTGCGTAGTAAAATGTATTGTCTATACCTAGCTGATAATAAAGTTAAGAAACAAGCTAAGGGAATAAAAAAAATATGGTAGGTAAGGTGATAGGATTCGATTATTATAAAGCTGCGTTAGACGGATTTTCTGGTCATGCTGAGATGATGGCAATAAAATCAAATTGTCATAAAATAGAGACCGATGTTATCATAAAATGTGGTCTTTGTAATTTTGATAATAAAAGATATTGCTCTGACGAGATCAATACATTTGCGTTAGGTTATAAAAAGTCTAATAGTATTGATTTTAGCAAGGTGATTTCTTTTTAGATCGGTTAGTACAGTAAATCGCTAGCGATTCATGTAAATTTTATGACAATGTTAGGTATTGTAATTTTGTGTGAAATATAAATCACAGTACTAGCCACCATACTGTAAAACAAATAGCAAAAGGACGTACCTGACGACCAGGTTGAATGACGTTGGACATCTCTCAACTTGAGTATTTGTTATATTTTTCTTTTTCCATGTTTTATTTTTTCCATTATAATTGTTGGATCGCTGAGCGCGAAAGAGTTTGCAATCAAACACACCCCCTAAGTGAACCCTTCACGCTTTAAAATATACGCCCTTTTTGAGGTTAGGGGTGCCAGGCGCGTTCCACCTGCATTAATTTTTTTTTTACAATTTTAGAATTACCGATTTAAGTATATATCGTCTTTTTCAATGCATTGCAGGAGCTTCCCAATTATAATAATAGCATCTGTCACGGAACGCCGACAATATGACTACCGCGTTTTTTTTTGAAGACGAACTCACCAAGTCGTTTCCACTTGTCGATCCAACATTTGTCTGTACGCCATACCACTTCGTCCACCGAGCTCTTGCAGGTATCCAGATGAAATTTAAATATATAACTATACGAAACAGACACTAATCTCCTCAGAGCGTCTGTTGTGAAATATGCAATTATTGATTATTTTGTAAAATCCAAGTGAGTTATTAATAGCGCATTCATTTTAGCAGTCAGACGTGTGTCCTGCAAATCTCCACTAGTTATTAATAGCGGATTGGGATTATGTGTAAATGTTAGGAATAGTAATTTTGTGTGAATGTTAGGTATAGTAATTTTGGGTAAAACATAAATATAAATCGCTAGCGATTTCAAGTAAAATCCCGCAGTAGTTAGCTTAAATGGGCGTATCTAAACCAACCCTATTTTGTATGACGACGATGAATGATTCACTAGTAGGTCCTTGACAGGTAGTCAATAATGAAATCGACGCTGTTGCCTCAGCAAGTTGTTTTCGTATTCAGTTTAGACTAACATGGGGGGGGGGGTAATCATGCTTTCGTCGTAATATAAAATAGGGGTTTGGCTTAGATACCCAATTTAAGCTAACTACTAGCATGAACAAGTTATTTCTCAAGATGTAACTAAGTAAATATATACTTAGTTAAGTGTAAAGCGCTAAATGATTTCGCGTCTCTGCTAAATTTTGACGCTCTAATATATGTACTTCTAAAGAGATTCCAGCTGAGTAAGGATCTCTGACTAAAAGATTAAATGTAGCAAACACGAAAGGGAGGAAACATTCACCCAGTTTTTAAGTAGACTGGGTAATATCTACAAAGATGGGTTGAACGTGGTAAGGTGGAAACAAAAAATTCGAGGGTCTGATAGACATACTCAGAAGACAATCTGTTAACCGCTTGTGGTAAGGAGTTGTAGCTGTTTCTGGAGAAAACTTCCTTTACAAATATCTTTTACTTGGCTACACAATCTGACTTCTTCGCCACGGATTTGAAAGGTACCTAGGATTTGGTCTCAAGAAGCAATATGTCAGGTAACCAGTCTAAAGTCCAGAGACCCCCGAAAACCAGTGGTAACATGCTTATAATGCTTTCAGTCTGGAAATGGCGCAAATCGTACAGATATTTAATGCTATACATGAAGCAGAGGTTGGTCAGGAGCCGACAAGCACAATGATTGTCCCCGTGATAATTTAGGAGCCCAATTTCTCTCTCTCTCTCTCTCTCTCTCTCTCTCTCTCTCTCTCTCTCTCTCTCTCTCTCTCTCTACAGCTATTCCATGTCACCAGAGCAAGCCACAGAAAACAAGGGAACCCCGAATGCCACCGTCCGTCTTCTTCTAACCAAGGCTATGACCTATTACACAAGCATCAAAATTGGGGCTAGTATTGAGCTATCGTTACCTTAGGTAGCGCCAACACTGCCGGTCTATCAGTCGAATTACCTCTGTAGTCACCTTTGATCGATAAACGAAGAAAATACCTAGATAAAATTGCGATGTTAAAATTTCTTAAATTATTCGAGTACGTGTTGGTGTGTGTGTGTGTGTGTGTGTGTAGGTAGGATCATATGACCAAAATCTAAGACGTAAAAGAGTGTACATTGAAAGAATGATATCCCATATAAAGTACGGAATCGAAATTGCCATCATAAATAACTTCCATTTGCTTTATGTTGTGTAATTTTGAAACATGTATTGTTTCAAAAGAGGCATAAATGTTATGTGTATGCTATATTATTTTCCTTGCAGTTATGGTTTTGGAGAGGATTTGCCGGAAATAAACATGATTCTTTATTTCCGAGTTCACAATATATTGGATATGCAATATCACTTTAAACATGGCTTATAAAACTATTTTTCAAGAAGCTCCGATTTGAAATGTGACTCAAAAATATTTTCTTCCAGCCAGAAAAGCAAAACTTTAGGAAACTACAGGTCTGTGGGGATGTACTGAATTACCAATGTCCTCCATGTACCTCTGTACAGCAAACGCTTCGTGTTTGCGTCCATGTTCAGTTGGTGAGGACTTGACATATGAGACATCAGGACATTATTTTGCTAGCTTGGCGTTATCTGTTCTGTCCGTTGCCGTTATTGTAGAATTTCTAATTACGCTTTCATTAATGACATCGTGTAACACGTGCTAAGAAACATATTTTAACATACAAATCTTTCAACTAGCTTATTTTTTCGTCATGAAATCTTCCCATTTCTTTTCCTTAGTTCTTCTCTCAGTTGATGAATCGTCTTTAAACCAGACTTTGATTCCACGATCAATACCTAAACATACTTTGGAACATATATTTATATGGGTGTATGTCAGCTGCTGTTGCGGTAGCGGCGGCGCCTCCTATAAATTTTCAAGGGCAGATAATTGACTGCTAGTGCTTATTAAGTTTGTTTCAGATCTATGTCCAGTTTCCTACTTTGTGCGGATCGCTCCCTAACTTATGCCAAACATGTTAGTCACATCCGAGTCTAATATTACTGAGTTGTTAATTTTCCTACCTTGTGATAGTTATAACATTTAGTGTACTATACGTACTTGCGATTTCCGAGATATTTGCCGAATCGGTTTGGCGTGCAGCAACCGTTGAATTATGCGATCTCAATTCGGGTGTTTTGATGATGTGAGTTTGTAAATAAAACAAATCAATTTCCTTTCAGGACCACACAAGTTGCAATCTAAAGATGGCTTTCTTCGGTAAGAATGAAAGCCATTATGATAATTATAAAGTGTATATTTTTTGGGGGGGTGTGGTGCGGTGGAGGGTAGGTATGTGGGTGCTATGGTGTGTTGGTTATAGATGTATGAGTACTCTGAGTTCTATTCTGGTAGAGTGCTACAAGATTTTTGTGTTTATTTTGTGTTCGGGAGTGGGTGAAGGGAGGGATATTCATGTTTTGGGCGTTTATGTTATTTATTGGGGATGGCAACGTCTTTTTTTGTGTTCGGGATTGGGGCGATTATTTTCATTATTTGGCTTAGTAGCTTCTTTTCTGTTTTACTGCTTCTCTCATAGTATCTTCTTCATTCCTTGTTCTGTACTACATCATTGTTGTTTACTTTCTCTTCTTTAATACTCCACTCCCGTTGTTTCTCCTTCTGCCCCTGATCTTCTTTATATATGCTACCTGATTAATCACTTGGTTAGAATGGTTACTGAGCCTGAATTTGTTTTATTTATGTCCATAGTTTTGTATATTTTGATTTGTGGGGTTTTGTTTTAGTTTTTGTTGTTTTTCTTTTTGCTTAACTTTCCTTATCTGGGACGTTGATATCTTTGCTTATCCCTACTGTGATCAAACTGTTGCTGTTATTACTGTTTTATTATTTATTTAATTGTCACTTAGGATTGTGTGTGCCCAGCTGCTGTTTTTGATGGAGTCGTTTCTATATAGCTATGTTTTTCGACTACGCTGAATATTAGTTTGTCGTAGCTGGGGCTGAGGGAGGCGGGTTTTATAGGTTAGACAAATTGAGAATTACTAATAACCTTTAGTTTTTCATATATATATATATATATATATATATATATATATATATATATATATATATATATATATATATATATATATAATATTTTCTCTCTTTTTCCTATGTTATTTATAAATTCCAGGATGATATTGTATGTCTTCCCTATGTTTTTGGTTTCTGTCCTCTAGTAACTCCGGGTATGTGCTACGTTCCCCTATCTATTTCTGTCTGGTATTAGCTCTGCTCTTATAGATCGTAATGAGGTCCGGTGTTAGCACATGTTCGAGTGTTTCCAGAGTTGGGCTGTGTAGGCAGTTTGTATTTGTGATACCCTTTATATATCTTCCTGTACATTCTGCCAATAGAGTTCTACCTTTCCTTATCCTACTTATTATAGTTGCATCGTATGGATTTTGGAAAGTCGATTACTTTCTGTTCTTAACTGCTTTCTTTTTCTGTTGTGCATTTATTTACTAATGATGAACTTGTCACATTGCTCTTGCCACATTGTCTGGAACTAATAATACGAAGGCAGTACACAAGTATGCGGGACGTGGTTAGATTGGTCGGGATGTTATTCATTCGATAAGTACTTCCCATTTCGAGGAGGAGAGAGTTACAGTCTATGTGCTGTGTAGAAGCATTTTGAATTGATCGGTAAAAATGCAAGACGAGCATTTTGTAAAGTCATGTACATTTTGGGTGTCTAGTAATAAGGTATATTTATCTTATTCACGTATTGGATTGTTTTATTTTTAGATATATCGCTATAAACCCTCTATTTTTATATTGTAAACCGTTCGTATTAATTAAGGTCATACCTTTTCAGAATAGACACAGTTTGCTTCCGATTTACTAAAATTATAATCATGGTGTCTAAGAATTGCTTTGTATCATAAAACTATGTTAAATATGTCAAGACACGACTTAATGAAACCCAGCAATGCAAATCCTTTTAACAAAAATTACCATAGGAGTGTTATCAATACATACTGAGCACGACAAACTGACTACTTTGTCATTGAGACAACGATCATACTGAACATACTTATTTTGTATTGTTGCAACTGAACGTAGGAACAGAAATCGAATGATATACTCCTTGCCGTTTGAGTGTAGTTAACTTAATTCATCAAGCTTGATTGTCATGATATTATAGTGAGTAAGATTCACAGTGAGACAGAAATTCAAACTGTCTTGCTCAAAACGTTAAACAAGATCAATCTATGTAGAGGTTTACTTCAAGTTGACTTCAATGTGTCCCAGATGTCCGGGTGACTCTAAAACATAATGGGGAACGAATTATACTGCATGTTCAAATTCAGCTTGATTAATGCCATTGTCTATCCAGGTGCCAAATGTATTATCTGCAAAATAAGACAAATATACTTTAACAAAGACAACTTCTACAATGTTTGAATTTAAACAATCATCAAACCTGTAATCTAATGTACATAGTTTTGTCGTGGATGTACGCAACG
>JAECUM010008180.1:0-72230 GCA_016617855.1 Megalonaias nervosa | reverse complement strand
CAAACTTTCACGTGTTGCCATAGAAAATAAATCCAAATAAGTAGCATGAAACTACAGTAATACTGAGTTTTTCCTCATTATTCTTTTTTTTTTCCAGCTCGGCCTGTCATCCAGACTTGTAACTCATCACAGGTAATGATTCACGGCGACAATGCAATATTGAAACTGTGGTGCAATGCCACAGGAACTCCAAGTCCGATCCTCCGGTGGTATCTCGGAGATTCATATCAGTACGGAAAAAGTCAACAAGGTAATCAGGTTAACTTTCGTCACGTATTTGGGAGGCTTAAGTTGCGATAACCAAAACATTATTTTTAACTTTAATTGTGTGTGTGTGTGTGCGTGCGTGCGTGCGTGTGTGTGTGTGTGTGTGTGTGTGTGTGTGTGTGTGTGTGTGTGTGTGTGTGACCTTGAGTCATTTTGTCGCTATCTAGCCTTCCTAAATCACGTTTTCACCCTCATTGAGTGTATGGGCACTCTGTCGTTTGTCGTTTTCGCGCGATTGCGTTTTGCAACCTTTTTGCTTTGGTGCTTTCTCGCTTATAGTTCGTTCCACATAACATCGCGAATTTTATCCTATCTGTAACGAATTAGTTATAACGAATTAAATATTTTAGCTACATTCAATGACGCTGATCTGAAAATTTACCGAGTTACAGATAGGATAAAAGTTGCGATGCTATTTGGAAACGAACTATAGTCGAATTGGTGCTTTCTCGTGTAGTCACATTTTGGTGTTTTTGCCTTGAGATTAACATGCGTAGTGAATGAATTGTAGCGACGTCATTTAAAATTTTGGTCATATCGCCTGTATCCCGTTTTTGGCTGAAACTGGGTCCGGTATCCTATACTATTATATTAGCATTTTTTGTTTTATTTCTTTTTGTAGTCTTCATCAGCAATAGACGCATTTTCCTTACATTAATATGGTTGACTTTCATCAGATGCATCCAGGAGCATGAAATGAAGTCGACAACGCAGCTAAGCAATAATGTGTCATGGCACCAAGGTGACAAGACACCAAAGCGCCAACATTCAAACGGGAGAAAACTGGGTCGGAAAGGCCAAAACACAGCAACAAGGAAGTAAAATAATTCTGTCCCTTTTTTGCCTAAAGTTTTTGTTTGTTGCTATGATAATGCGACAAAACATATACATGAGGAAGTCTTTAGCTGCAGGAATTTGTCAGCTTCAGATTTGTTAAAAATACTAATTAGTAGGATATCTACTGATAAACAGAGCAAAACTTTTGAATAGGTATAGCTCAAAGAGCGAATGGCCGAAAGTTGCTGACCAGCAAGAACAAAAGCACATCCGCAGGCAAAACGCATGTTACAAGATGGCGGCAGTTGTATTATCGAAAGCCCTTTCTCACATTCACCGACGCACGATGCTAGTGTTGTTTGCGTTGGCGGAAGAACAAGAGTTCCAAGGTAGGAAAATATGCTACTAACTACAACGAACTTCGCTGAATTAATTATGGTGAGGCCATATGAATATGTTGTTAGATCTGAGTAAATTCGACTCATTGCACAGATAATGGATTTTGTAGACAGAAGGCGCTAAAGTTTGCACCGTTTACCAATAGTTTACACCGTTTACCAGTCTTTGTCGACGCTTAGGGTTATGAATTTACATTTCCTTTACTCGATGAGAATAGTAGAGCAAGGGTAAGGTCTACTTTGTGTCTAACTGTAGGATGGCAAGATGCGGCGGTTAGTAAAGGATACCAAACAGAAGAGTTAGAGAAAACATGGGAAATTACAGCAGACAATTAAAAATACTAGTATCAAAAGTAATCATGAACGATTACTGTAAATCTCGCTGCTTTTATTGTGATGGGGGGGGGGGGAGTGGTGCGTGATCTCTATATTTGTATGAGCGTGTTTTTAATTTGTGACAACCGGTTCTTTGATAACGGAAATGAGTGGGTTGTAACAAATATTAAATTCCCTCCGGTTCGTATTTAAGGATATTATGGTGATAAAGGTACGAAGGTAAGGTAGACATGATCCGTGGAAAATATCGTAATATTACTGTATTTGTCACTTCTTATTTATTTCCTCAGAGAATGTATGTAAAATGTCAGTTTCAATTTTTTTTAAAAATCACTTATTGAAGTTTTAGCTAGCAACATTACCCTGTAAAATGTCATTCAGGCTGTAAGGAAAAACGTGAATCCCTCTTCCAACACTGTCACTAAATCGACAAGTTAATTACAAAATGTGATGCAGTTTGATCCGATGGGATAGGATTTGCAAAAGGTACTGGACAGGCAATCAGGCAAATGAACAGAAGATCACAGTGGCAACGAGTATTCTGTTAATATGTTTGGGATTTGTGTCTCAAGTAGAGGGTGCGATAATATCATAAATTTATATGGAATTCTCAAGAAAATAAAATGCCAAGCAGGCGCCTTTGGTTTTTAATCATCTCATTTCTATTGTAGAGGCAGAAACGCCCTGTATATCTGGTCAGCGTGCATAAATCACGCGACGGCGCGAAGAGTATTAAATAATAAATAAGAAGTGAATCAGGTAAGCAAGCAGATAAGTAAACAGATAAGTAAGCAATCAATAAAGTAAGTGAGTTGGTAAGTAAGGTAGTGTCGAGCTTACTGTTATCAGCCAGAGGTCTTACAGAGATCACATTAGTTGCCGGTACAGAGAACAGATCCCAGATTCATACGAGGACCGAATGAAGAAATGATGTTAATTGTGCGGGAGTTCGCTTCTGTTAGCTTACAATGAAATTCATCGTCCCTAGAGTCCTGTATAGGAGTTTCCATCACTGGACAGTTTTATTCTACCTTACTATGGACAGTTGTTATAGCTTTATACAGGCTAACACTGTTTAATATGTCTTGTGAAGAAAATCTTCTTTATCTAACTAAAATAAATATCTTAGTTTTTTCTAATGAAACCTATCTCTCTGTAAACTATGATTTCACCGTTTCATGCGGCATACACTCTTCTTATGAGCCAAGCCCAGCTGACTATATTTAAATCCCTGTCTTGACAAGTTAATGTACCAATATCAGCTTGACTAATCTGTACGGTATCATATAATTCTTACAAGCCCAATAGATTTCCCCTTGTTAACACAGAACAATTGCCACTCTTCCTTATAAATTACTAACTGCTCACGGCCGATGTCAAACTAAAACAGTATCCACGCTTGTGCGATGCCCAGCTTATAGCAGGAAACAATAAACTTCTCTAACTTTATACAGGGGAAGTCAGTATAGCCGATATCCCTAACTCGTTCTATGGAATGATGATTTGCAGAGAGCGTCATCTGGTTTTTCCCAAATATGCTAAGACCTTTCACTTTGTACAGTAGGGTGACGCGCTAGGGAGTGCACATGCAAACTTGTGTACACTACATGGTAGCCCTATTATTCGACGTGGCGAACGACCATAGGTTCTACACTAGTATGTTTCACTGCACCTTTCACGGTTGCAAGAAACGAAGAGATGCCGAACACCATTTCTGTTTGACTGGGCTAAGGTGTTTTGTTTAGTGGCTTTGAGTTCGCTTTTGTTGGGTAATAAGAATCAAGTAAGGACACAAGACTGCAATAGACCCGTCCTAGAAAACTGAGAATCGATCCTGCTACTGCAGCGTTGGAGTCCATTAGGCGAGCATTTGAGCTCCTGCGCATTGTGTGTAGACACACTGGAGCAAAATCACAGTACTATCATTTTGCAAATACCATAGGCGTTTATGTTTACCCTGTCCCAAATTTTATTGTTTATTGTGTAACATTTTCACAACAAAATTGAAAACAGGATTTTGACTTTAGTTTGCATTTACTTTTTGTCGAGTTCCATACCCTTCTTTTCTGTCTGGTGTATTCTACCAATCTACGGTGTGTCTCCTTTGTAAGAAGATCCACACAATATAACTTAATAACATATTTTCTCCGGATATTACACTACATCATGATTCTTTATAAACAGTTGTCTAAATTCTTACTACCATTTACACAAATCCAACTACTGTTGTGAGAACCAGCTTACTGCAAAATAATTCTAATACGTGTACTTTTCCTGAACCGAGTTCGACACAACCCCTTCAAACAGTCTTGAAGGGATCAGAATAAGTCGACAATTATCTTCTTTGGCTTGTTTCCCTTTTCATAATTATATTGAGTCACTTGAGAATAGTACTTTATAACGATTGATACTTATTGATTGGCTTTTCATTCAGGTTTAGAATAATTGTCCCCAAACCGAACTCTATACTCTGTCAAAGAATCGCAGATATCTCTCTCATTTAGAATAGAGACAAAAATACCAACAGCTCAGACATCCGGGTCTTTGAGTTGCGAAATACAACCAATCAAAATCAGATACCTATAACCGATCTGACAATTACAGCTGCTCACAGATGTCGTTGTTCTGTCCTGAAGATATTTATAAGCGGTTAGAGAATAACGCTGAGTAAATATCTCACAGCCTTCAGGAATAGGGCATATCTCTAACGGAGAAAGCAATCGTTCTTGAATTTTAAAGATGATTATAATTAGCAAAAGAAAATAGATTGTGTTGACAACACAAAAATGTTTTCCCCAGAAGGCATCAACGGTTTTTATAAAGCAATAGTCATTAAAGAAAACATATTATTTTTCAGGTTTGCATCATCTTGGTGAGGGGAACTTACTGCAGATAACTGTTCCCCGTTACGATGACGCTGTGTTCATTTGTGAAGCCACAAATATTCATGGCGTTGCTACAAGAGAAATAAGGATTACAGCAAAACGTACGTTGTCTACCTAACTTCTTGTCACTTTGTCTGCATGCTCATCTGTTTCCGCTGTCTGTCTCTGCATGTTTCTTTATTTTTCTTTCATCTTCTGTTTCTCTTATCCTTTTTTCTCATGTTTGCACTTTCTGTCTGTTATTGTATTGATTTTACTTCTATTATTATTATTATTATTATTATTATCAGTAGTAGTAGTAGCAGTAGTTTAAGCAATGGAAAAGTGGAAATGAATTTGCCCTTAAATTTACCCCGGAACATTTTCATTCTTACCAAGAATGTTTACTTTTCATATGATCAAGATGCAAGAAAAATCGAAACACCTAGAAATCGTCCGCAAAGAAGAATATCACAAAGTTTGCTCCCTCATTAATTTCCACTCAAGCATACCTGCTCCACGTCCACGTCACCTGCAGCCCCACCTGGAAATGGATAAAGGTTCTAGGGCGCATTCAGAATATGTATAGAGAAACACCACTGAGAAATAGTCACAGAGTCGAGTCTCTGTCTTAAATGGTATATAATAAGTTGCACATAGGCTGAGGCTAACGTTGGAGAAGTATTACATTAATAGATTTATTCAAAAAGCTAGGTGACAATTAGTAAAAATATAAAACTCAAACAGTGCCACTATAATTACACACTGTGACCTCTTTGCTGTAACTGTCCTTGTAATCATCATTTTTATGCTGAGTAAGGTCTCTCTTTTGTATTTATTGTTTCCTTCAACAGCTCCTTCACATTCTAATAACAGCCAGTCAGGGATGCCGCCGCTGTTACACGATTGTCTGCCAATGTACTCAAGACCCACTGATTGCCAGGACGTCAAACGATTGGGATGTACAACATCTGGTGTTTACATCATTTATCCAGCCGGAACCGACGGGTTTCGCGTGCGCTGTGACCAGGACACTTATGGAGGAGGGTGGACCGTCTTCCAACGGCGTCTCGATGGCTCTGTTGATTTCGATCGGAAATGGGCGAGCTACCAAGTGGGTTTTGGGGATCTCGAAGGGGAATTTTGGCTGGGAAATCAGCAGATCTATATGATCTCCTCTCAAGGCTGGTACGAACTTAGAGTGGATCTGACAGACGCTAAAGGCTATGCATGGTTTGCAACGTACAACGTATTCCGAGTATCCGATGCAGAAAAGAAGTACCGGTTATTTGTTGATGGCTATAACGGCAACGCTGGCAATAACTTTAAATTTAATTCTGGAAATATGTTCTCAACAGTGGATCAGGATAACGATAACATACAGACAACAGACTTTTCATCTGTACTCAAGGGTGCATGGTGGTACGGCGAGACAAACGAATCCAACTTAAACGCAAGGTACAACACCAGTTCACGTACGGAAAGAATTTTCTGGAAAGGGGTCACCGATGACGGGCAATCATCCCTGGTATTAACAGAGATGAAAATGCGGAAGTGGGTTGACAAGCGCAAGATATATACTGGTTCCCGGTCATTCGATGATTAAGTCAATATAATTTTGGGTGGAAGAATTGAAGCAAAGGACTAAAATGACACATGATATAGAGTTAATAAACTTGTGTTACTTAGATGATATTGCAACAAACAATAACAACAAATTCGCATAAAGCCGTTCCAGGTAAAGTTGTAATATGCAGATGGATAGACTGCTGTACAGTGTATGCGATATATTCATGATTCATTATCTTGTCTGAATTTTCATTGACTTTAAGCTTTTTAGAAAACCCTTATTGTTGTCTTGAAATCATATAATGCATCTACTACCATGAACATTCGTGCATGTTGTACTCCAAAACATTAAGAGTGATTTCGGATTCGTGAAAGACTGAAAGAACTGACTAAATATTGGGGACCGTGAAAATTGTTAGAGTAACAATAATCTCGCTCGCTCGAAGATGGATTACTTTATTCATAATGATACTGCTACGTACAGTCGAGTTTCCTCCGTCTTGGAAATCGCTTTATTATTCAT
The DNA here is from genome assembly GCA_016617855.1 of Megalonaias nervosa. Classification (NCBI taxonomy): domain Eukaryota; kingdom Metazoa; phylum Mollusca; class Bivalvia; order Unionida; family Unionidae; genus Megalonaias; species Megalonaias nervosa. The sequence continues at coordinate 65,496 of JAECUM010008180.1, read as the reverse complement.
GCCCGTTTCCAAGACGGAGCGTGTTGCACATAAATCATGTATCATGCACGGCGAAGTACAAACTTTTGCAAGCGTTTACTTTTTTAAGGGCATGCATTGATTTAGAAAACAAAATATTGAATATGTAGCTAGTATGAGCATCAATGATCAATTCCAGATAACTATAGTTTTAATCCAGCGTGAATATTTCTCCCATATTGCCCATTTTGTGGACAGCTACCCCGCCAACTTACACATAATCTCTGAAAATGACAGAACTGCATAGTTAAAAGTTTACATATGTCCTCTTTTTCCAGGTCATGTCCTCCTTCTAGGTCCATAAATCTCTGGCCCGCCGTTTTTTGTTTTTCTAAATATCTAAAAATATTAGAGATTTTGCCCTGCTCGTTCTACATCAAAAAAATTTAGAGGACTGACGAAGGACTGGGAAAAGGAAAGGAAGGCTACAGTTTTTTTTATTACATAATATATACTCACTTTGTATATTCACTGTTACTCGTTGCTCATGGGATATATATATATATATATATAGCAGTATATATATATATATATATATATATATATATATATAGTTATATATATATATATATATATATTGTTACGTGTAGGCTCATACAAAAGTAACAAAAGAAAAGAGTGAAGTCAACAAGCTTTGTATGTTTTAACAAAATAATTTATTTCCCTAGAAAACAAGATAAAAATATGAAATAGGACTTACGGTTTGTGAATATAATCCAAAAATTAATCATAGAATTGAAAAATATAAGTCCTATCACTAAACAGTTCTAATTGAATCCAGGTTCGAATCTCTATGAAGTTCCAATATGGAAGGCGATGACGTCAGATGAGGTCGTTCTACTGATGGCAACAGTTCCTCGTTGAATCACAATTTAAAATGTTCTGTTTAGAATTCCAGAATAAATTTTCACTGAATGTCTTTGTCCCAGAATTTGTATAAAGAAGAAGTATTTCCCAGGGTGAATAAATTATTTTAAATACGAAAATCAACTCAAATGGCAACAACAAGACAAATACCTTGAGCCCAAAGGAACATTCTTACGACTGACTAAACTTCACTGAGATATGGGTATTAAACCCAACTAAAATGTCATTTCGACACTCATGAAGGGTCACATGATCACTTAATCATCAAACCGCGCAGTAAAAAATATGACAATTTACACGTACGCTAGAATAGTCCTATCTAAGAATCAAATTCTCACGCTGGAAATAAATTTTAAAAAAGATTGTTTACAACTCAGCTAACACGTGGGCCGAACATGACCTTGGTAATAGCCAATCGTTTTCATTCGATGTTTACAAAATCGGAACCAAGGTTAAGAACTAAGTGAACTAAAAATGGTGATAAAGCAACCATTACGTTCTAATCAGGTCAAGTGATTTTTCCGAAAAGAGATTCAAATCCAATGAAAATTATCATTACAATAAAATGTAATGAAACAAAATTAAAATAAAAAAAGAATGTAAAACTAACACACAAGTGATTAAATTACATATATGTAACAACAATATATATATATATATATATATATATATATATATATATATATATATATATATATATATATATATATATATATATATAAGAACGTTAATTTAATGTGAGTTGGTAGATACTGATACAGATACACTCACTTTATGAAGTAAACTCCTTTCTGAAAGTTCAAACCCTATGCATAGTGGTACATTGCACAAGCACTCAGTACTTCTTTAATTGACATAGTTGTGACTAATACAACCAGAGGTGCAACGATAAGCCCAAATCTCTATTGCGATATACCAAAGCCATACAGTAACACTTAAAAGTAGGAATTTAATAAAAGCTTTAATTAATAAAATGTTACATTAAATATGGCTTTATTCGTCGTTTAAACATTTTTACGGAGTGGGGGTGGGGAATGGCTTAAGAATATTATGTACATAAAGCATAAATGCAAATTTTAAAAAGAGAATCCATTTGGAAGTACAGAACACACGCAAAGAAACAAAGATGGCAGATTCAGTTTTAATAACTATGTTCTGGGAAGGTAATGGAACTTGCAACGCCTACCACGCTCCCTAGCAGTGAACTCCATTTCAGATGAAATGTTTGGGCTCGGTAATCTCGAAGACCAACAAATATAGCAACAAAGTAACAGAATACAATAACCTACAACCATCAACAATTTCTGCCAGGAATGGATCCACAGGATGCTGTGGCTGAGAAGGTGTCCCAGGCTGATGTTTGATGCTAACAGCTTGGTTAATCAGAGATGCTTCCATAGCTAATCGGTGTCGAACGTTTGCTGTTCATTCAAGCACACTGACTTGAGTCGAGGATATAATAGTGTGCATTCCTTCAGAAACTCCTGGTTCTTCCTATACCAAACAAAATATATAGCTTGATATAAATGCTCAATTGAGTTAATTCTTGTCGCATTCAACATGACAAATGTAAACCTAATTCTAGAGGCCGGCAGCCAATGTCAACTTGTCAAGCAGCCCGTGTCAAGATAACAGACATGGATGTATAGACTTCTAAGCAAAAACATGACATTCTGTGACATACAAACGGACGGAAGAACACCATTGTGGAGTAATTACTATTTCTCGCAATCGCTAAAGTCGCTTGACAGAATACAATGCAATTAATTTGAATTACTTTATATAAAAATGTTTAATCCGTTTATGCCTTTAACTTTATGTGTAGTAAAATCTTTATATCGATTAAAACGTCAGAGTTGTTATAGCTATTTCTAGTATACTTAACTGGTAGACAAATCATCAAAAATGGCCTTTATCATTTGTCAAACAATATCATTTTCCTGGGCAGCTAAGGTATCGGACAGGACTTTTTTTCTGGAATGGAAGTCCGAGGCTTATAATCGTAATCGACCCCATCCCTGGTATGAATGATACCGTAGGTGTCTTCCCCAAGCAGAGGAATCAGGCAATTCATTATGTCTTTGACAAGAATAACATCTTCCTACGACAATGAACTGATGTCTTTGTCGTTTTTCTCACGTCCGTTACTACTAAATCAACATGAACAACAGGCTGCAATTTCGGGAACCTTTCAATCATGTATGCAGCTGAGTTTCACCAGCTGCACATGTATTGGATCAGTTTTAGGTTTTTAAGTCCGGGTAATTTAGTTTTGCCTTTACGTACAGCAGCAGCTGTATTTCTCCCGTGAAAAAAAAATGATGCAATCCTTCTTATACGACCAAGAATTCTTTTACACGTCGTTAACATTTAAAGCTTTGCGTACTGCTAGGTTCAGAGTGTGAGCATAACACCCTATATGAGTGTTGCATCCAGACTCCGAAGCAGCCACAGCCATATTAGGGGCACCGTCCGTCACTAAGGGGGGATTCTTGCAGAGACTACATTTCTCAAAAGCATCCACTAATACTTCAGCAAAGTTGAAGCCAGTGTGAATCTGGAAGCTTCGAAGTCTGCAGAACGAAAGGCTGCAGCTCCCAGTCCTCATTTAAGATAGAAGCAATAATAGTCACATAAGATTCGGTGGCCCTACTCCTCCAGCCATCTGTGGTAAGTGATACAGGCACATTCATGAAAATTATTTTTGTCCATGTCTCTGCAAGCTTTATGCATGTCCGGCACCACCGTTTCGAAGTACGCACGCGACGGTAAGTCGTATCGAGGATCCAAAACCCTAACCTTTTCTTTGAAAGCATCGTTTGCAACAGCACTGAAAACTTGCAGATCCTTTACAAAAACCTAGCAATGGCAGTTGTTATGTTCTTATGTCGAACACTTGTGTCTTTATACAAAGATGTAGGTGCAACTGCAAACGTTGCCGGAATCGTCTTTGTGTCACGTTTCACCATGGTCGAAGTAGTGCCACTGGATGACTCAGCTGTTGATGTTGTCAACCCTGTCATCTTGATGTGCATAGTTAAATGGATACTTAAAATGGATACTTAAATTGCTCGTTCCACCAATATAACATACTTCAATATTGCATTTCTTGCACACAGCAATACCTTCTTCAACATCGTCACAACTCTTCCTTTTCTTTAAACCGAAAAATTCCCACACTGCACTTTTTACTTTTTCTTGGGAATAATTTCAAAATCCATTAAAAAAATAAATTCTAAAAATTAAAATTCATGTCTACATGCCGTCAACTAACTTGAAAAATGAGTCAACGCTAATTGATATTTGAAGATAAGAAACGGAAGTTAACATGACGTAAGCACTTTGAACTGACCAACCTTGTATTTCACACGGAAAACATCAGATGCAGCCTTTGTTTGTTTAAACGTTGTGCTCTCTTTTTATTCTTTGCTGCTAAACTATCACCGCTCCGGTGGCCTAGTGGTTAGAGCGTCCGCCTCGGATGCGGGAGATCGCGGGTTCGAACCCCGGCCAGGTCATACCAAAAGACTTTAAAAAATGGTACTAACAGCTGCCTCGCTTGGCGCTCAGCATTAAGAGGTTAGTGTTAGGACTGGTTGGCCTGGTGTCAGGATAATGTGACTGGGTGGGACATCATGCCACATGTCTGTGGCATAATGCCCCAGTGCTAGACATCACTATAAACTGTCACACTGCAGACATCGTAGCGATATGACTAAAAAATTGTTAAAGCTACGTTAAAAATCTAAATCACACACACACACACGTCTGTAGCATGATGCCCCAGTGCTAGACATCACTATAAACTGTCACACTGCAGACATCGTAGCGATATGACTGAAAAATTGTTAAAGCTACGTTAAAAATCTAAATCACACACACACACACACACACACATACACACACACACACACACAGAGCTAAACTATCAACCGTAACAGAAGATGTTGCATGTTTAGTTGTTTGTGCATTCCGGGCATTGGATAAATAAATAAATTATTTTAGAGGAACTTATATATTTATGAACAAGGACTCTTGAGTACTGTTCATTTTGTGTCATTACGAACAGGACATAAATATCTGAGGCAAAGTGAAGTTTATAAATTATTATTTATAACTGAAACAAATTCCCCGGGTCTTGACTTGTCACCCTCAAATTAAACTTTGCCCGAATAATGGTACTGTGCATCTCGTTTTATATTCTCTTGTAATCTCGTGTTAAGCATGCATCTGACCCCCCCCCCCCAAAAAAAAATATGGTTCGTGAACTAAACTGGAAAAATTACGCTGTATACGGAGATTTGTTGGATGAAAGCAAACCCATAAAAAAATCGCTGTGCAAAAAACCGTATTGCGGTATGTATTGCCAGACCAGTAAACCGCAATATACCGGTTTATCGTAGCACCCATACACCATACAAGAAAACAAGATTCGACGGTGCGTGCCTGGCCCCATGATACAGATGGTAGGCAAGAGAACCTGTGCTACTCCGAATGGCATATAACAGTAGAGAAATTCAAGACAGAGGTCTGCCTACCAGGGGACAACAAATTGGATAGAATTATCACTGACGTGTTTACGGCTGGTAGTGCAAACGATTTTAAGCGCATGTCGCAAAGAATGCTCAGATATAAAGAGAGAAGCTGCGCTTATATCTTCTTAGAGAGAAAAAGAGAGATACATAATATTAGAAGATATAATGTGCGTAGGCAGTTTATTTGGATAGACGCTAATGTTCGATTACAACGGTAGCTATTTCCGCACACAACTCGTGCATGAATTATCGTTAAAAGGGTGCAGATCGTAGTATGATGATGGCGACGGAACAAGAAATAAGACTATGGCTGACAGAAGCTCTGAGGCAAGCACTGATGGGAAAGTAAGCCCGAAACAAAAAGGGCAGCAAAAATAAGTTCGAAATGGTGGGGGAACCTTTTCTAGGTTGTCATTACGAGAAGCTAAGAGATTTAAGATGTTTTGAAGTAACAGGTTTGTAGGAGATAAGACCTACCACATCATGCCCGGCAAATATTATACTATGTAACACAATGTTTGTTCCTGGGTAGAAAGTGTTATTTCGTAATTGCTTATGCCTCAAAAGTATTAAAAATGGCTATTATTTCCCACAAACTTTGCTTTTGTGACCAGGACAGCGATATTTTGAAATTTACCTATTTCCAATGAGAAAACTGGCGAATTTGTGTCTTTTCGTTCACATAAGGTCAGAAGAAAAAACAACATATGAATCAAAATTAACATGTACTTATACTAAAGTAATACAAAAATGACCGCAAAAGATTTAGAAGTGAGTAGTTTTTCGAGATTTACGATTATACTGTAAATCACTTTCACGAATCACCCCCCAAATGTAGTCTCCCATCCTTATACTGTCCTTGGTAGCGGCGTTCACTATCCCAAGAATTTGGCGGGAACCCACTGACCCCTCAAGCAACTGCTACTTCTGCATGGTGGACCCTTCCAAACGTCGGACTGGCAAGAATGCACCTGCTATCACGTATCCGGACCTTCCTTCATCCATCGCCCCGGTGCCACACTGCCCTGAGCTCCCCGTACCCACTACTCTGGAGACAAAGAGCAGCCGTCTTTAGAAGAGAGCAGCAAGTCAGAGAGCGAGGAAGACGTTGTAGATCCAGATGACAATTTCAGAGGTGGAGCTGAGGAAAGAAACCCATACTACCCCAACCAAAAAGATCTCAACGACTTGATCAGAGATCTTGGTCTCACCAAGTCCAATGCCGAGATTTTGATGTCTAGGCTCAAGCAGTGGAATTTTTGTTGGATGAAAGTGTGCAAGTCGCAGATCAGAGGAATCGTCACCAAGCTTTTTCCAGCTTCTTCACCCGTCAAGATGGGCTCTGCTTCTGCCACAAATAACACTTACTACCCAGGAACAAACAAAACATCTGTTACACGGTGTTAACACTGTTTCGTATGCTTGCAGTTCCGCGGAAGGGGTGCAATAATCGGAGAATTTTGGCTCGCTCCCGTGATGGTTACCATCATTTTCATTCTCTTTCCTTAGCCAAATGCTAGTACTTCATAATTTACATCAGCTTAAGTTTTATCTCTGCGTGCTGGTGTCGCACAGGTGCCCATTTAAATAGTAAAAACGCTCAGTTCTTTACGTTTGTAGTCTTGTTTAGCATCCATGGCCTTACTGTGTCTCTCGGTTTCAGCTTTTTCTTCGCCAAAAAAACTGAAATGTGGAAAACAAGAACTGACCTCCGGTAAAGACTATGGCATTGGCGATGACTCCTCTAATGTTACATGCCATCACCTGTTTCGTTTTTGTCTAGACAAAACGAGAAGAGACAAGACAAAGTAACACGAGTGAGACAAGTAGTCTTAAGACTATGTCAAAGTTTGCCAAAGGGAGGTTAATTGGGTTGTATTGTAAAAGGCGACAGAATTTCCTGTTTGTTAAGAAATCACTCCATGTACAGTGAAAGCGTTATTATGACCAGAACCTTTACAGTGCCTTCAAGAAATCTTCAACGATCGACCGGCTGCAATTCTTATAGCTTTTTCATGAACATGATGTAACCAATCTCAAACTCACAGAGTCAGACATTTTAAACTAATGCGAATAAATTGTCCGATCTTTTAACCAGAGCCAGCAGCTCCAGCGGAAACCGTGGCTTCAACGCGTGTAGCAAGCGTCCCCCCTCCCCCAGGATTTAACGGACAAAAAAAAAAAAAAAAACGAGTGACAAGTGCAGCACCAACTCCAAAAAGCAGTGAATAAAATAATTAGGGAACTGACTAATGATGCTGTCACTTTCGCCCCTAAGCTCGACTTAACGATTAAAACCATTTTTTTTTTTTTTGTTTCAAGTTCTGCTGCAGACATCGCTATGATCCCGTCAGATGAAATAGTTTTACCAAAATATTACTTGACATGGCTGGAGACCGCCACAGAGGCTAGCCCATCTCGCTTGGAATCAGTGGAACAACACCTGGCCGTCTGCAGTGGTTTCCGCGGCAGTAACTGCTATTGAGATTTCTGGTGCCCCAGCTTCCGTTGTGCTAAAATCAACACTGCTTAAAACCTCATAATCATTCATTCAGGTCGTTACAACGGTTCAGCTGTGGAAAGTATTCTTTCACAATTTGCAGTGTACAAATAGTAAATATTTTTCGCAACGGATTTTACTCTAAGTAGAAATATCACGATACACGTAATTGCAGAAATAGTCACGAAATGAAATAATAAATCAAGAATTTCCATTTCGATGCTGGTAGGCAACCGGAGGTTCGGTCCGCAAAGTAAGGATACTAAATTTTTCTTTTTCCAGAAACCATGCTTCCCAGATGCGATCTTCCACGTAGGCTATAATGTTATTATCCCCGACAGCCTCTCGAAATAAATTCGCGTCCTTACAGTTGAAAATGGCTATCTTCACTGCATTATATATATGGGTCAAACCCAGACGCTGATCCTCAAATGCTGGCTGACGTAGGCAAGTGTTGTTATAGCCGTTTATTTATAGAGGATAATGGACGAAAACCCGCCGTCGTTCATAAGAAAAAGGGCATTTTTTCCTCCGGACAATGTTCGTGCGAGAAGATCTAGAACATCTGGATAACCAGCTGTGGAGGTTCCAGCGGCGATTCTATAGGAACAAGATCGTCGAGAAAAAAACTGTTTTTGTCTGTCCTTCCGCTTGCCCATGGACGATAGTACGCTGTGTTAATGGGGATGGTCAGGCATATGACCAAAATATGATCAATCTGGTCCCAGAAGCCTCTTTCGATGACATCCCAAGAGAATATACTCTCTTTGCTGTTGCAGCAGCCGATTATCATAGAACAGTATAGAAGCAGACTGTCAAAAATGCTGATATTATGAGTTTCCGCACCAAGCGTTCTTCCGGCTGAAGCTGTGGAGACCGCTGACATGACAAATTTTATAAAAGGCGCTTGACAGCTGCCGGTTTTGTACGTTAAATTGACCATACCTATTCAAAGCTCCGGCCGCTTCAACTGCTTTTGTTTTTCTCGATGTGTAGGGTGACCGAGTCAGAAGCGTTTACAATCCTGCGCTCAGACTCATGGACGTTGTCTCAGGTGGACCTCATGTCCAGGATAAGCACGGAAAGGTCCCTGTGATAGTCGTCGACTGTGATATTCACCATTTCTGAAGAGTTATGGCGAATAGTTTCTACTCCTTATCCCACTAATGGTATAAGAACAATTCTGTGGCGTAGACCTGGTTTAGCTCCCCTTTGACAGCGAATTGTGAAATTTGTCAAATGTCCCGCCCAAAATTCGCATATACCGTACGATCTTCGATTATTACAATGAAGCTTTCACCGACAGTTTGAGGTTGATGTTCGAAAGCGGTTCGACTTTGGTTCCCTGTCTGACGCCTGGAACACAAGATCCGTGTGTATCTGGTCGTATTGATCATGTGCTGCCTTTCAAGCAATTTGTCGACATGATTATTTAGACATGAGAAGAAATTTTTATTTGTACTTAATGTAGCCGACATGTCGCCACAGTAGAGCAAACATAAGGTCCTCCTGCTTTCTCTCAAAAATTTGATCAAATTTTTGTCCCCACGTTTTCGTGAAGGTGTCGTTTTAATTTTTGTTCTAATTTTAGTAACGGGGGCCATACTTGCATCATTTGTATAACTTTGAAAGGCCTACTGTCCAGTGGGGGGTTGGGGGGAGTTTAAAAGTAGCAATTTATGACGGACCCACGATAGGCGCTAAGCCATGTCGTTAGGTCAAATGAGCTTAAAAATCAAACGATTTATCATGCAATGGTAAATTTCTATTCCTTTTGCATAAGCTATTGCAGTACAAGAAATCTCAACGGTATCACGCGATGTACACATTACATTACGAGAAGTCGGTCACTTCCGTTCGCAATTTCTAATCAACATATTTTGCTTTCATACTCGCGGCGATACTTTTGACATCTGGGGTCGTTAGTAAAAAATATTAAAGAGGAAATCTGAGATAAGATTAAGAGAAATGGGACTTTAAAAAGTGTTCAAATGTTAGACTGTTAAAATACCTATAAATTAAAGAAAAATTGGTACACCATTCTCTGCTGTGGTCAACCGTTCTTGGATGTAGCTGAAATAACAAAAGGACCAATTGGGCCTTAGAATATTCATCTGTCTGACATCCGCCTGTAAGTCAAATGAAAAAATAAAAAAAAAATCCAGTTGGCGAAGTAATCAATCGTTTAGTAGAATACTGTAAAAGTTTCGTCAAGTTAAGTTGATTGGTTATAAAAAAAAGTTTCAATTCTTTTCTGTTTTCATTAAAGCCATCATACTGCAAGATGGATCAGCATCATCTGTACACATTTTAAAGATTTACATGCAAGCATGCCTTCTGTTGAATTTGGTCATTTTATGCTGAGTGATTTTTGTGATTGAGACCTTTAGACGTCTTATTAATTTTAGTAATGACTGCCATATTGGAAGAAGGATCAGTATCATTGGTATAACCTTCATGCCACGATGCTTTCTGACAAATTCAAATTCTGTTGAGCAGTTAAAGGATGCTCTATCTTTAATAACATCGGACATATTTAATTATGGATTAGTATAATCTGAACAAACTCCCCAGTCTTTTATTTCTGGATGCTTTCCACAACAGGAGGTTCTATTGCTCACCTGCCTTACATAATGTAACAGCTGACATTTTAAAACCAATGTTACCAAACTCCCAAACTAAATATCGTGTTGAATTTACCTATTTTAAAATATCCCGATACAAATTTTTTTTTTTTTTTAAGATAAAAAGTCGTCGTTAACATGAACGGTTTCTTTCTGATAATCAAGGTCATCCAAGATCTCGATGATATAAATCCATTTACCAAGTTTGAAAGAAACTGAACGAGAACAATATGTTTCATTGTCTAAAAATACAAGCTCAATCAGTTATATGCAGGGTATCTCATTAATATACACTTATTATACAACCTCTACTTGACAAAAATAACAAGCTTAAGGTCGAACAAAATCTTATTGGAATTCAGTCACTAGTGGTAACAAGCTCAGTCAATTAAATACAGGATTAACACATTAATCTGTATAACTCTAGCTCATAATGAAACTCATCCAACATATTTAATGAGCTGGATGAAAATCTGGTAAGAAATACACATATGTAAAAGAGACCAAAGTGGGCATAAAATCACTCACCTGTGCAGATGGCATATGCCAGCATCTAAATGCAAATTCACACATGTATTACACTATGGAAGGGAAAGAAAGGCGTGGCACACATAGTTGCTATATTATCTATTAATGATGATTTAAGTGATCCTCTTTCCTGGACCATATACACGGGATCACTTTCTCTGTATGAAAAGGGCAAAGCATTTATACAACATTCGTCCCTAGGATTTCTCATTGCCCATGTGTATTGGTCCTAATGCACAACTAAAAAACTATTCCTACCCCTACTCTTAAACACACTTACTTAGTATTACATGGAAAGTTAACTTGTATCGTCAGTATGGTTAATGTGTCTGTTCTTACCACTTCTATCACCCCACCCCCATTAATAACTTTGAAATTGTTCCTGCTGAGCCGTTCTGAGATGTTTTTAAGTTTCATCTGTTTTTAGTAACAACAGACATTTGATTGTGAATTTGCATCATTTGCGCACATTTGAAAGACGATCTTGCTAGAATGCTTTCAGTCAAATTTGGCATAATTTTGTTCAGCAGTGATTGAGAAGAAGTCATTAAGAGGTTTTCTAATTTTAGCAATGGTGGTCAGATTTGATGGTGGATCAGCACATGTATAAAATTTAACGTTATCTTTGCCAGGGCACTTTCCTATCAACTTCGCCCAACTCTGTAACGAGTTTTTGAATAGAAGCAATTTTAAGTTTTTTTTTTTTCTATTTATGCTAACAACAGCCATATCTGATATTGGTACAACACTTGGGCTAATTTAAAAGACTATATTGCAAAATCTTTTCCATCAAATCTGATCAAATCCTGTTCAGTGTTTCTTCGGGGGAAAAAAAAAAACCATTGAAAGGATTTCCTATTTTTAGCAAACTTGACCATATTGGAAAGCAGGTCAATGTCATTTGAACAATCTGAAATAATTTTATGCCAGGATGCTGTCAAATTTAGTACAAATTCTATTGAGAAGTTTTCTGAAAAAAAATGGTCATTTAAAGATATTCTACTTTTAGTAATGGTGATCATGTTTGAAGGTGGATAGGTATCATATGAACACTTTCAAGCCACGATTCTTTCTTTCAAATTTTGTTTAATTCTTTTCAGAGAATCCACAAACAGCAATTGTAAACAGATGACGCCCAATGGAAAATGCACCATGGACGAAGGACCACGCCATATGCTCACACTTGGCCTTATGACCAAGTCTGCTAAAACGGTTAAAATTCTGTGAAGCAGTATTTGAAAAATTGTTGTTCAAAGGTTTTCTAATATTTTGAAACAGTGATTATACTGGATGGTGGAGCAGCATCTTTTTATGAATTTGTAAGGTCTTTGTGCCAGGATGATCTCTACTAAATTAATTTGCTCAAAGTCTAGGAATCGATTTTGTGAAGAAGCCGTGTACAGGCTTTTAAAGTTCAAAGCAATGGTGGCCATATTAGATGGCAGATCAAAATTTGAACAAAATTCATAGCCTTCATTCCAGGATGCCTTCTGTAAATTCTGTTCAGCAGTGTTTAAGAAGTTTTGAAAAAGTTTTAGGAGCAAAGGCCCATATGAGATGGTCTATCTCCATCAACTGTAAAAACCTAGAGCCACGTGAGCTTAATATTAGGGTCAGCTGGTCACTTCATTTTTTAGTAATAAGTGTTAGCATTGTCATTCATCTTACAAAAACCTTGCAAACTGTAAAATAAATAAATAATTAAATGCTAGAAAGGTGTCTGAAAAACATGTATGTGACAGTGACCTACCTTTGGTGGGATAGTGTAGGTCGATAAATCAGCCCCTCACCTGCAATATTGATTTTTGGATCGGGCTGATATCACCAATTCATTAAAAGCTGCAACTATCAGCAGCCAATTCTGGCTGTACACATCAATGCACAATTTATACACTTACCGGTATTTCTCGTTAGCTGTGGACCTACCATTGGCTTAAGAGTTCTTGTTGTTACATTTTATTTCCAGAGCAAATCCTATGCTTGGTGACTTGTAAATCCTCGTGAAATAGCATAGGCCTCTGTCCTGTGGATGGCTGTTACCAATTACTGTATGTGTCAAAAGTGTACACAGGTTGGTTCAGGAAAAATTAACATGCAGCAAAATTGCACATTTTAATGAACAGATGACATCAGACCCACATATCGTCCATCAGCATCAACAGATTTTGGTGGGGATGATTTATGGGACTAGAGATAGTGTTGAACTCATGAAGATCCATCCACTTACAAAGCTGTATTACTCTGTGGCCACTGATACCCAATAAACTCACCTGCACACAAAACTTTAACCAAAGTAACTGAAGCAACAAATTAAGGGCTACACGTGACTGGTGTTCTGCTCACCATGATGCATCTGTAAATAAAGTTACAAGACCATGCAGTCAACAATGCCTGTGCGCTGACCTAAAAGGATAATTTCAGCAACAAAGGCATGAAAAATAGGTCACAGTGACCTACTTTTGATGGATCGTGTTGTACTTGCCAAGACACATCCACACACAAGACTGCACACCTCTGCAACCAACAATTTCACAAGAAACTGACTTTAATGCAAAACTGCACCGAAGTGTGGCAGAAGGAAGACAGACGGACCTTGGCACTGATATGGGTAACACAATATGCCATGTCCACACTGCCAGCAGATAAAAAAATGGATTTGTTTTTGTTTAAACACTTTATTCATAACTGAAAAAACCTGTGGTGCATTTTTAAAAGTCTGGAGTATATTTAGGGTACTGGCTAATCAGATTTTACAAAATGTTTATACATAAAATATGAGATAATGATTTAATTGCTTCTACTATTACAATGTACTACTATCACTACTGCTACTTCTGTTACCATCTGACCACCACTACCACTACTGATACCACTATTGTTGTCAGCACCAATATTAACTTATTTATTCTAAAAGCATTATTATTAGGTTCTCCAGTTAACGAAAGAAAAATGTAAAAAATATATTTTTTACAAAAATACAAACCTCATTGCATTCTTGATACAAATTAAATAAACATAAACCTATCTCTGAATTTAATGATAACTTTAGGAGGCATCAAAACACAATGAAGATAAAAACTTTATTAACATTTCATCCATTCATACAACAATAATGGTGATGAGCAATAAATATTTAAATGTGTACAAAAGACTCAAAATATTCATTCATCATACTTGTTAAAAAAAAGGTAAAAAGAATTAACTTTTGAACTGCATGGAAGCTTGAAACCTTTTGTATATACCTCAGGGTAGTGGAACTTTTGCAAATGTACATGCATGTGGAAATGCACAAAGAAAATAAACGTGGTGAATAGCTAATTAAGACAACTTTATACATAATCAAATGTTCTGACTGCCACTTGTACTTAAAAATGTACATCCCAAGAAATCTGAATGATCTCAGACTGGCTGTCATTTCCAAAGAAGAGAGAGAGAGAGAAACATATAGGTGGTGTTGGCATTATAACATGAAATGTCTGAGAGAGAGAGAGAGAGAGAGAGAGGGAGAGAGAGAGAAAATTTCATGTTAACATCAACATATATATTAAAAACCATTTATAAAATTAACATCATATGTCATTTATATCATGTATAGTCTTCAACAAAGCTGGATGAATGTAACCACTCTAGTTTTCATTGATGATGTTCTAGGTAAAAAGTTTATTTAAAAATAAAATAAGTCTTAATTTGCCCACAGAGTAATGCAATTATTCTAACTCCTAATTTCCAGAAGATAACACAAGTAGCTCAATTTGTAAATATAAAGAGGTAAAAAATGTGAATTTTGAGACAATCCCCCCACCCCCATCATTCTTACTGGACTAGTAGCTCAAAATTGGAATTGCTGCCCCTTCATAATAACTCATCTATGATGCACCTGAAGGACTAGTTCTATTAAATTATCACAGCATCTAGAATGGCAAAGTCACAATAAGGGTACTGTGAGTCCTGAAAAAAATCATACAAAAACCTATACTAAATCTATGCTTACTTTACCAAATTTAAGGAATGGCCTATAGACTTCCAGAGATTGGCCTACAGACTGCCAGTTTTGCATTATGAGATAAAATAATAGCAATCCCATTAAAAACCATGCATTTGACAAATTGTTTTATTGAAAAGAAATAATGAAGGATTAAATACTACACAGAATGAATGAATGCAGTAAACTATCATTGTAAAAAAATGTATCAACTGGTTTTTAAAAAAAAGAATAAAAAAATCAATTTCATTTTTGAATGCCATGCCTATCCTTTTTAATTGGAAAATGTTTTCAAAAGGCCTCCTTAGATTGGAGTAGATTTTCATTTCAGCAAGTTCAAATTTTGTTTTCAATCAAACACCTGTGTACAAGGCAGCCATGGCCAGCATGTCCAGCCAACAAAGTTACAATACACTTAAACCAAAACTTTAACAAAACTGCTGACAATGCTGCCATCACCACAACCAGCCCAGGAAAAGTAACCAATGTGCCTCTCTTTCTACTATATACAATAAATGGGTTTCTTATTAGAAAAATACTGTGGAAGCTAATCACTTCAAAATGTACATGTTACTGTGCATTTTTCCTAATACTCTTACTACAATATCTATCCCCAAGTTATAATCTTTAAACAAAAAAGTATGGGAAAAAGTACAGTCACTAAATGCTCATTAAATAATGGCTGAATGAGCACTTAAAAATTTATCAAATTTTGCATCAGATGAATATAACAGAAACCTCTAATCAAATACACAAATACACTAACAATGAGATCACACTGGTTTCTGCAACAAAAACTTGTGGAACCTATTACCAAAAGGTCATAAATCAAACAAGATTTTTAAGGTCTTGTAAACTTTTCTCATGTCTTTATCAATTTCATTCACAAGACTGTTACTGTACATAACATTTTTATTTCCAGTATTTAATGAGACAGAAATCAAAACATCATTTTATGCCCAACTTCTTCACAGCCCTACATCATACTGATGATGTCATAATGATCATATCATTGCCTCAAGTGAAAATGTTGAAAAGTTGGTTGTAATGCTGTATTTACATTTTTTTTCCTTTGATGCAACATCATAATCTAGGCAGCAAAAAAGCACAACAAAATCATAATTAGAACCCAAACATGATTCTTGACTAAATCTTTAAGTAACCTAAAATAGGTAGGACATTAGAACTTGGGAACCAAGTTTAGGCATGCAAAATGCATTCTCAGATGCATCCATACTTCAAGTCTAAATAAGTGTGTTGAAAAAAGAAATATAAGCCACACATGGAGATGCATCATATACAGACAAAAAGACAGTCAACATGTATCCTCTATACAATATATAGTATTTGCTACTCCAAGCCGAGATTGCATGCAATGCTCATAAGTGCTAGATGTTTATAACAATTTCTCAGTAGTACATACAAGTAATTCACTAATAAAAAAGAAGCAGTGAAAATTGACACTCCATGCTGCAATACCTGAAAACCCGACTACTCTCTGGAACTGCATGCATTCTGTATACATGGGAAAAAAATAGTTTAAATTTTGGATCCAGGTAATGAAATAACGTATATAATTTATTTTCTCAGAATCAGAAATTTATTAAAAATGTGAACTTTTCCCCATACCATATGTTCTCACTTATAAAATGAGTCCAACTGCAAACTACACAGACCAAGATCTACTGTCGCGCAATGCACCAGCAGATCTGGGCCTGTGCAGTTTGTTAGTAGTAATCAGTAGAACAAACAGTACAGGTCCTGATCTGCAGGCACATAATGCTATGGCAGATCTTGATCTTTGTTGTGTGCAGTTTGATTCGGCTTATAATTGAGTATATATGGTATATGGTGTTCAATGTGATTTAATTTTAAATTGTTAAAATACAACTGTTCACAGCTCTGAACTTAAAATGAAGTCAGCTTTGTGACAAATAACAGCATGGAACTTTAAAAGCTTATGTCCTTTATGGCATATTTAAACATTGCATTTTTTGCATATAACAACACTGAAACATCAAGTCATTCTGAAGACTCTTCTCACAAATCTAATGAGAATATTCAAATTTATTGATATTTATGTCACTATTTACAAATCCTGAGGTAAACATTAATAAAAACACCATACCATGACCTCACTCCAGTACAGGATACCAGCACTGAAAGTGTGAAAGTATAATTTATCAAAAAGTTTTTCAGCACGCATTCAGAGTACCTTCCAATATGGAGAGTAGACTTCAGCTCCTCATCACAGATCCTAAGGCATTTGCATTGGAGGATAAAAATAAAGAAAGAAAGAAAAAAACCCTTCATGCTAGGACCAAACTCCAGCATAATTTCCCCATAGTCCTGCTGGAAGGGGTCCCCCTGCTACAAATAACTTAGTGCCCATGTCATTGTACTTGTGGGTGTAAGCAGCATTAGGGTAGTGCTGATCCATGAAATATTCCCTGTAGTTCTCATCATGAAGCTAAAATAAGAAAAGGAATGAACTGAAAATCAAATATGTATAGAATACAAATAAGACCAAAAAAAGAATGTGGCAACTTAGTTTTAATCTAATAGCCCAATGAGGGCAAATGAGGCACCTAAATGTTGGCTTCTATATTGTCCTTTGAACTATAAATGATACATTCACACTTATTACCCTATGGAAAGTATTTCTGTAATATGTTTTAGAAAAATATTGAAAAATTCGTAGCATCAGAATATAACCCACTGGGTTACCTGACTTAAATGGGTAGTACTCCTGTTCCAGCACACTGGTAGCTCCTGGGCTGTGGGCACAAGATTTGCTGAACCCTGCTGATTTACCATAAATTGTAATCCAGTAAAACCTGTGCTACGAGTCTATGCTCTTAAAATAAGTAACAGAAAAGAGTGAAGACAACAAGCTTTGTAAAATTTAACAAATAATTTATTTCCCTAGAATACAAAGTGAAAAATGAGAAAAAAGAACTTATGGTATTGCGAATTAAATCCAAAATAATCCAAGAATTAAAGACACAAGTCCTAGTAATAAAAAGTCCTGAATAAAATTCAGTTCAAGTCCCAAAGAGTCCCAAAACTGAAGGCAATGATGTGTCTGTTATAGCCTATGAAGTACTGATGTGTCATCAGTCCCTTGTTGAATCACAGAAATATTATTCCAGGTTTGAATTCAGTATAAATTCCAGTGAATGTCTTTATCCAAGAATTTTAACAGAGCACTTTTGTATTTCCAGAGAAAATAATCACCTGAATTCATAATTTGAAGAAAATAAAATTCAGCCCAAACTGGTCACAACATAATACAACTTAAAGTGCTAGATGTTAAAGCACAACTGGTAAAATCCTCACATCACAAGATAATATAGTTCTCTGCTTGACCTCAGGTGACAATTAGCATTTTCTAAAAACAACCATTACCTAATGGAAAATAACCTTCTTGAATGATCAAATGACCATTGTTTATTTACAACACAATAGCCTATAAAATTCACTTAGGAATCTCCAAAACCCTGACCCAAATCAAGGTATTTACTCCTTCTTGTTCACCTAAATAATAATTCTGTTAATAAGCTCATACACATATAGAATAATGAAGCTATTATTAGTTGTTTACATAAATGAAAAACAAAAAAAAATTTAAAAAGTCAATCAGGTCAAGCAGAAATGAACTCAATTTTGGACAAGGTCAAGTCAAGCAAACAATGTTACATTACAATAACATGTAGTGAAATGAACAATTTAAAACAGACAAACAATTAAATTAAATATACATATCACCTGTTTTGAAAGACAACTTCTATAACAGACTGTCTGTCATGAGAAAAGATTAGCAATGCACAGAATTATTGATTATATGGTGTCATGACCTTGTCATGAGAGACTACCTGTCTTGATAGACCATATTTTGTCAGCAAGGTGGTCTTTAAACACAGATTCTTCCAAACTTAACATCATTATTTTTAAAAATGGTTTCAAATCTGTACAATCATTAAATTTCATTTCAGCATTATTGATCAATATAACTGTTATTGATCAAATTATTAGCAAAAAACAAAAAAGCTGGTAGCCACAGTAACTCGGTGATTACTGTGACAGATTCGTGACAGAAAGGGTGCAGGTTCAAATTCTACCATTGGGCCAGCCTGGATTAGCTATCATGGTATATCCTTGAGCAAGAAACTTTAATCCAGTTGCCTCAGTACTAACTAATCTACTTATTTTGCAGTGCTGTAAAGCACCAAACCAAATTTATAAAGAGAAGTTTTCAGTGAAATACACAGAACTTGTGCCCATCAAAATGTTTACACTAATAGCAAGTTTAACTGATAATTGCATGTATATATATCTGATTCAATGATGAAAATAGTGTATTATAATTTGTTCTTATCTAGTCCACTTGCCTTTTCAATCTGATATCTTCTAAAACAGATGATCAGGTGCCAGTGAATAGGTAAATTAGGGTACAGATTTACCTATGCATGATAAAATCTGGAAGCATCCAACATTATAAGATTTATGGTACACTATAAGGAATGAAAAGGTACTGTTTTCAGTCAGCAAGTTATGAGCGTTACAAGGAAACAATATTGCATTAGATGTGTGATATCTATACTCCACCTCAACATCTAAAACCCTAACAGAACGTATATACAACATAGTAGATTGTAAACAGTGATTCAGCTAATCATATATATGGAACTGGGTTTGTGGTAGATGCAGATAATGTGGCTCTTAGGATGAAACGAGTTCTGTGAAACCCTGTCTCTCACCTGTGTCTGTATGCCTGACAGTATCACTAGTTTCAGATTTGAGTGCAAAACTTTAATATTGTTAACAACACCATGACCACCCCTTGAAAAGTGACTACTGTATCTCACAATGCTTTCACAAGTGGGACAAAAACATGTGCAATATTTCTAGTGGAAATGTTTTTCTTGTAAGATGTCAGCTGCCTCTATATTTGAAGATTCCTGCACAGTTCTTGCAGAAGTATATATTGCACTGAAGTCTAACCATGTTCCAAACATATGAGACATGATCTTTAAGCATAGTTTATTTTTAAAAATCGCTGTATATAACATGGAAATCTTTACATAAACATAAATATATCATATCAAGACTATGATTTAGCTATTCAGTGCAGTTTAAATCTGCATCCTTCCATTATGGAGACCACAGAATTGTCAATATGTAGAAATGAGTTGCTGTTACATGAATGAATTGTTAACTATTGTTGATAATATGATTCACATAATTGTATTAATTTACGTAAGATTAGTGTGACAAAACAATAATCTTACTACTGTATTTCATGTAATTTTTCGTACACGAAAAAATAATTATTAATTTCAGTGTATGAAAAATTATATGTAAAATAAATAATTATCATTTTGTAGTACTGACCATGTACGAAAAATAAAGGGATCGTACCTGAACAAATTCTACGGAACACACATTACTCGACAAATGTACAAAGTAAATGTATATTTTCTGTCTAATTCTGCTCTCAACTCAAGAATCTAATTACAATAAAAATAAATGTACTCAAAAAGATTTTTGTTGTTATTAGTGAACGAGAGAGAGAGAGAGAGAGAGAGAGAGAGAGAAAGAGAGAGGATTATGTCTCAGTGTGCAAGCTCTTCTGCATTTAGAGCATACGTAGCTGTTATGTTGTGCAATGTTGGCTCAATGATTAAGATGGTCTGAACTTGTATTAGTTATGGGTATTATTTATTGGTAAATTGTATGCAATGATATGAGTCCACATTGTCAAGAAATTAAGTGCAGGTTGTATTTTTACAGCAACAACAATCTCATTATCAAATTGCAATAAAAAAATAAAGAACTTGAAATCACGTTTTAGTTAATGCACGTGAGCGCACGCATGCGTGTGTGCGCGCATGTGCAAGAGAGAGAGAGAGAGATGAAAAAAAATCTGGTCAGCGTACAGGACCATATTTATTCAGGGCGGTTTTTATTTGTTGCTTTTGCAAAGAGAAAAAAGACTATTTTCAGTTACCTGACAATTGTGATAATCCTCATGTATTACGACCCTACTATATTCCATTATCATTAAACACCGCTAACAATTCATTCCTGTTTAATTACGATATACATTGTCACAACAACCACATAGCTATGCAGTGTTATTTACATGGTAATTAAACATGCTTAGCGCTTTAGTTATTCCAGTTGAAACTAGATTGAGGGCAAAATCGACAGAAGAGGTCAAATCAGCATGGCTGCCAGTAGGGAAATGAGGCTTTCTTTAGGGAAATGAAAATCTGTCAATGCGTTATTGAAGCCGTTGTCCATACAGCAGATGTTATAAAGACAAGCGATCACGCATTACTTGTTATTCGAACTTGGCAATAAAGATAACAATAGAGGGGTATATCATAGAATAGATTTGCAATAAAATGTTAATTATATCCAAGTCAAAACAGTACAAGCACTTAAAAGATAGTATATGTATATATACAAATGAATTTAACAGAGTCAGTGACTTTCAAATTTACGATAGAAAATGACAAGGTATTTATATTTTATGTTTGTATGACTATAATGAAACAATAAGACTAGTTGACCAATGGTCTGTGGTCTTCACTTTAGCATGTACTGAAATGTAATTTTTGTTGGATAAGAAAACATCAAAGGGCTTCCGAACTAATTTTAAAATGCATCTGGTGTTTTGTTACAGTGACAGACTTAATAAGGAGAACTAATTAACGATAATATTTAAAGGTATGTTATGTGAAGTCCTTTGTCCATTTGTTAAATAAACACCAGTAGATATTGTAATGACAATAAGAGAGCTTATGCATCAATCATTGTATTTTCTCACCAACAATTATTAATTTTTGTATAAACAAAATGGCAACATGGTATTTTTGATCTTTTTTTGCAAACGTAAATTCTCTTAGTAGAAATTTTATGTCCAATAATTTAATGGATTTTTCGAAAAATACAAAAGTGATATGTAAGAAAAATTATGATACATTTAAATAATTATTATTTTGATAACTGGATTGTGTACAAAAAATTAAAGGGTATGAAAAAATACATGAAATACGGTAATGTAAAAGTGTTAGACATTCAACATCTTAGATTACAGAATCATTGCAAAAATGTCCACATGAATACATTTATCGTTATAGAAAGTTCATACGGTATTTACTCAATACGGTTGCTACTATGCTTATATTCCTTTCAATTGCCACTGCTTGTGATACCGGTACAGATAATTACAAAAGAACATAAAGCATAAATTGGTTTAATTCTGGAACGTAACTAGCGTGCAACTATTCTCTTTAGAAAGTCACCTTTAATGGATTAATAGAATAGCAAAAAGCTGCTTGTGAGGCATTGAAAAAGGTCATATAAGAGAGGGTTGTTGTTGCAAGAGATGGTTGTAAAGTGAGGTTGGACTAATTATATCAAATCCTTGAACAAGAGCAGGCCTTAGTATGTCAAAAGAATACAGTCATGTTCAGCCTGTACTCAAAACATCAAAAAGGATATGAACTTGTATAGGTCAATACAGCCAGCTAATGAACAAGAGTCTAAAGAAGGCCTGGAATACCTCACCTGCCAGAAAATCCTATCAAGATATGTTAATTCTCCAAACTGATCAACATTTATTCAGTTCTATTTTATAGAAGATATTTAAACTAATTTAGTAACACTGGCTATACTTGATGGCAAAACACTTGTTTGCTAAGGAAGCCATTCTATACAGGTGTTATAAGCATATCCTCAGGAACCAGTCCAACAGTTTTATTAAAACTGGCTCAGCTGTTATGTCAAGAAATCCACTGCTAGAGAAGCCACACAAGACAAAATTTTGTACAGCACATTCTCAACATCCCTACAATGTGTGATCAAAACTGACTCTGATGTACTGCTGGTAAGTCCAAATTAAGTTTTCCACTGGTTGCTTTTTAGTGCTACAGAGAGATCACGTTGCACAAAAATTCTAGTGCAGCATCTATAATGGAACAGATCTAATGCTGACAGACAACAGAGGCAAGGTCATATCATAAGCTCAAATGCTCTTCAGCCAGACTAAAATAGCCATCACTGGTCCTCAAGATTTAATAAGATTTAATATCAGACCACCAGACCTGAAATCTCTAAATCTCTCATAATTTTTCTCATATCTTTTGTGTGTTTTGCTAATGCCTTTTACAGTCTTACCAGCCATCCCCTTCCCAAGTTCAGGTGACAAGAGTGTCCGCAACCACTCTCCAGGTATTTCCCTGCCTTGAGATCAAAGAAGAGTATCATGCCAACTCCAGTTCCTATTGTAATCATATCATTCCTAAAGCTAACAGATCGAATACCTGCAATGAAGGTAAAGTGTTTCAGTACATACATATTCAATCCTGGATTTACTTTTAACCATATATTTATCCAGTCATAAAACAGAGGCAAATTAACATTTTAATGTATCAAGTTTATGGCACATATAAATATTTTACTTTCTTCATTTTAATCCAAATAAGCCTTACTCTGAGAGAGAAATCAATTGAGCAAAGTCATATCCATTCTCACCATTACACTTATTTGAATTGTACAAGGTGGTTTTTGATTTACTGACAATACTGAGCTCCTCTGGCCTATCCCTGATCAACAAGATATGTAATACCAATTCAAGAAATTATATTTATCTTGTTAGCAGTCCGAAGGTCAGGTATGTGTGTAAAACTTCGACAAGGCTTTCCTTATCAGCCAGGAGCCAGGTGATTCACCTGGCTACTTTTACTTCACACCTGGCTACTTTAAAAAAAAAACTGTATTCCCATTGGGAAGGTCCCCCAAACTCCACGCCTACTTTGGCAACTCACCCTCCAATAATAAATCTAATGGAAGGCCCTGTTAGTGTACACATCCATATAATAGGTACCTCACCATAATGAACAACACTTATGAATCTTTTCCCTAATTACATTCAACCTCAAGATAAAGGACACATTTTCAGTTTTTTGTAGTTCCTTAAATTTTTTTATGTTTTCTACAAACAACTTCTTTGTACTTACAGTTTAATATCATGTAATATTTACTTATGTACATTTTTCACAAAATCACACATTTTTTCAAATTACAGGTATAGCAATATAAAATTTAAATGATGACTTTTTAGTACCTAAAAAATAAAAGAGTAAAGATAAATGTTTCAGAGATACCAACCTTGCCCTCTATACTTAGATATAATTGTAGTAAGGGTATTTTTGGATCTTGGATCCACCAGATTCACATGAGACTGAGACCCGATGGCATACAAAGTCTTCAATTTTGACACTGCCATACAAACATTCTCTCTTGAATGTGGTAAACGTCTGTTGTATATCTAAATTGTCATAAAAAATAAACATTTAAAGCTTGAACATTTGCAATAAAAAACATTCATTCCTGAATGCAGTGTGCATCTAAATTGTCATAAAAGAATTTAAAGCTAGAACATTTACAGTGAAGAAATATAAATGAAAATATGTAGAAATCTGAAGTAAAACATAATCACTTAAATACTTAACTGGATATATTCTTGTAGCCAAAATAACATTTCCATAAAAATAGGTGGCAAATCTAATGTCAGCTTCTTAGATCAAGAAACAGCTATGTTGGCATTTGCACACTGGCAAAAGGCAATTAACACTTTCAGCTGGAAAATTCATTTCTATTCAATCTGTATAAATTGTAATTGAAATTGAAATTTTCAAGGAGAGTCCCATTGCTGTGATTCTTTTGCTGTGGAAAGTCACTGCCAAGCAACAGATTTTCAAGTTTGTATTAATAATCCAAGGATCTTGCTCTATTTCTATGAAAAATAATTTACAAAACTGCATAAATTATGCAATAAATCAAATATGAATAAACTAATAATCCAAGGATCTTGTTCTATTTCTATGAAAAATAATTTACAAAACTGTATAAATTTTGCAATAAATCAAATACGAATAAACTAATAATCCAAGGATCTTGCTCTATTTCTATGAAAAATAATTTACAAAACTGCATAAATTTTGCAATAAATTAAATATGAATAACAGTGTAATAAATCAAATATGAATTACACTGTAACCTGTCTTTAGCAGCAACCCAGGGGATGGAAAATTTGGCAGGACAATAGATAAGGGAGGTAACTGCTGAGGAGAGATTAAATATGAAGCTGAAAGGAGGAAAGGGAAAATCAGACCCTGTCTGGCTGTGAGAGGTTTTTGCTTCATACGGGAATTAAGGAATGTTACAATGATGATTTATGAGAAAACAATTAAGATAAAAAAGGAATTATTCAAGCAAACAATATCTGATTATGGGCAAATACCCAAGCTAAATGAAAGCAAGATCCAGAAAGAATCATTCCTTATTTCAAGTCTTTTCTGGTACACATATTAATAAAAAATTCTAGGGCAAAATTTGGTGATTACTTCTGAATTCTAGTGGCATTCCAGAAGCAGTACTATCATTCTGAATTTGCAACTAACTTGACATATTCAACCCCAATCTATTACTTTCTATGGAAAAGGGTAAAATCCACATGGATTATATAAATAATGTTTTCCTTGCCTGCTGGGGAGGGGGACCCTAGTGTTGCCCACTCTTTCATATTCACAGAGCCATATGCATAAAATTTACTGGGACTAGTGTGAATAGTAATAAAAAATTAGAAATGAAGATCAGTACAAGAATTTCCCTCATCTCCCTTTTTTTGTCTGTTGTTTAAAATTTTGCGCCATTTTATTTTATTATGAACAGAAACTTCTAAAAAAATCCATTTCTGTAACCCAGTTTTATCTGATGACTGGCCAAACTTCCCTTTCTGTAAACCCTCTCTGTAACCAGTCTTATCTGCAGACTCTCCAATCTTCCCTTTCTGTAATCCAGTCTTATCTGATGACTGGCCAAATAACTTGGTACTGAAAAGGCTGTTTTAATGTAATCGTATATACTCGCTTTCTGACTTTTAAGCCTTGCTACAAACAATATTACAGACCCTGATTTGCCATCACCAAATGCACTGGCAGATCAGGATTTATGTTTTATGTTCTACTGATTACTCCTAACTGCATAGACCCAGATCTGCTGGCATATTAAATGATAGCAGATCTGGGTATATTCAAATTGTAGTTGGACTTGACTTATAAGACAGCAAATACCTCTGTATACTGACCACTTCCATAAAAGTCAGTAATGCCGGTACAGTGTTTGTTCTAGGAAGCTGCAATGTACTTCATTAGAAGAGTCAACAATTAATGCAATTACATCCAATTACAATATCTGCAAAGAAATGTGGCTATAAGAAGTTTGCTGCTGATGAATTACGACTTTTCAGTAAAGAAACATCAGCAAAAGCACATCCCTCACATATGATGTATCTGTAAAATTCATTTCATTACCTGCACATTAAACTGATTGCCTTAATTGATTCCCTGAAAATATTTCATATTCTCAATCCGTCAACTGCCTAATCCTTGTATCTTGAACATAACCCTGTTATAATAAACTCTTCAAATTTAAAGCACACTGAAGATTTCATGCGGAGGTTTCAGCCAAACAGCAATCTCACTCTTGAAGTGAAACCAGACAATAAAGACCTGCTTTCTTTTTCACCCTTCAAAATCAAACATTTCAAAGTCATGGGTGGTTGGCATTGCTTATCTCTTTTTACAGGTCAGTGTGAACTACAGATAACTGGAGGGGGTCAGGACTGTCAACGTAAAGAGATTAAAAGGGACAGACATTCTTGCATGTGTGTGTGTGTGTGCATGTGTGTGTGTGTGTGAAAGACAGAGAGAGAGAGAGAGAATATTAAATTTCCTTCATGTAACTGAAAACCAAAAAGAAGACTGAAAAACCACTATGTTAGAATTATATAAATTATGTCATAAAAATGACAGTACATAACAACAACAATAATAATTGTAATCATTTATCTTCCACAGCACATAGAACACAAAGAATATAATGTTATTGCTCACTGTTACAAAGTTTTAAATCGCAATTTTAATTTTTGCAAGGCTCCCATGACAATACTTAACGAAGAAATCCCTTTTTAGTATTAATATTGAAGTAATGGAGACAAGTTCATGCCATGGAACTGATTATGCACATTTAAATATTGTTATTTTTCAGTTTTGCCATCATCTATGATTTTTCAAATCAATAATCCAGTCCTAGCATCAAACTAAAATATCATTTGATGCTTTCTAATATGAAGTAAAATCTTCAATTAACATACAGGTTAAGTGGAAACTCCCTACCTAGCCCACAAAGAACCAACCATTCTCTTCTGTGATACAAATGCAGTGTACTGAAGATGATAAGATTGCTTAGTTGAAGGTCACACAGAGGCTCATTCATGGTATATATTTTCTGCTCATATCTTTTATCATTTAAATAAAAAACAAAGACATTCTTTTGTTGGTAGATGACACAACTGCATTAGTATAATTTATCTAAAAATTTAAGGATAATTTTCAGAAAAATGAGATGAACACTTTAATAAATTTGTATGCAAGTAAAGTGAAATTTATAAATTTTTAGCACATTGTGAAGTGTACTGCTATTTTTAACTGAATAATTTATTTTATGTATCACTTTTTATATCTAAAAATGAAACTGAAGATTAACATATGAGTAGCAAGAAAGATCTTTCCACTGACACTATTATAAACTTACACAAAATGTACTGTAATGGAGGGAGAAATTGTATGAGTTTCTTGTACTCACAGTAACAAAATCTTTATTTCAAATAGGAAACACAGAAAATATAAATTGCTTTCTAAAAGAACCTGTGACATAAGCAAGCACAGCTCGATTTCTATCTGAGGGCAAAACTACCCTTGCTGTGTCTTTGATCTTACTGTTCAACTAACCACTGGGAACTTCCTTTGCATATCAGAAAGGAACAAGCAATACTTGACAGTTCTCTGGAGTTTCCAATTCCTGTGGTTCATACTGTCCTGGTTAAAATGCAATGTATTTTTTAAAACATTAAATCATAAGATATCAAGGGTCTCTGATGTTTATTTTTATGTCACTAATTGTTATTTGTAACCTAGGACCAAAATACAAACATATTATGTCACTGTTTGTAAACAAAATATTTGCCATGTAACTAAATGTTTATCTGAGTGTATCTGAGGTACAAGGATCAAGCTGATGATGGGTAGGTACTGTGAGATGGTGTAAAAGTCACACATCAAGCATCCCAGAATCAGGGTTCCTGCCACAAATTTAGAAAAAGATTTAAGACCTTTTCCAGACCAAAAAATAAAATTTCCAGACCTAATAATGTGGCAAGTTTTTTGACCTGCACAGCCAACATGATGTTTTAGGCATACGTTTGGAAGGCCCTATCCAGGCTTTGAAGTCATCAGCTTTTTCCCACAAGAGTTATAAACACAATGTCCAGGCATTCTTTAAATATCAGGTCCACACGGGCACACAAAATGATCGGCCCAAGAATGTCAAATCAAATAAAATCCAATGAAATTAAAATGAATACTCACTAGCACAACACAAAACTTAATTAATGAAATAATCCATGAAACAGGGTTAATACAGATCAGGAGAGCTGAAATTCAATGACTTTTCAATGACCAGTTTTCAGTTTTCAATGACTACTCATGGTATCAAGAGTTCTGCTTCAGTTACTAATTTAAATACAGAAAACAAATACAAAACCAATACAGAAATAAATAAACGTAATATGAAAGGGAAATGATAATTAAAAAGAAAGTCATTGTAACCCAGTTGTTAACAATTGCCCTTTAGCTGCTATACTTTCCTCTCCAGCTGAACTCCAGTGCTTTCACTTCAGAGATGCTGCCAGGATTTACCTAATGGGGGGGGGGTACCCACTTGTTATGAAAATAAGGGAGGGGGAGTAGAAAAAAAAGGAGGGAGGAGGAGGAAATGGCCATAGTTCACTGTATACCTAACACTACAATATCCATCCATCTTTCTTCCAGCTGCACACTGTTAGAGTCCTAACGAAATCAAAATCTTTAAAAGATATTACCTCAAGTTGCATATGCTTTAATCTGTTGATTTTTCTGAGTTAATCTGTTCCTCACCAGCATGAATATTGTTCTATGCTGAGATGCCCCTGCTGATGGGGCATATACATAGCTAGTTTAGCCAGCTGGAACAAGTTTGGAAACTTCCTTATGTTTATTATGTACATTTTTTCACTCCTCATGGGTAATATCTTTTGCTACTTTAGCTCCAAATTAAGATTTTTTCACTAAAATAACCTCTGCTTACATTTCACTTTCTTAAATCACTTGTTCTCATAGTGGTATTTTGATCAAATAAATATATTTACTTCATAATTTTATTTTTAGATTATTTATCAAATTGATCTGAACTCATAAAAGGCCATATGTAGCTATGCTCAAGTAATTATTAATTATGTATTGTTAAGAAGAACTGTTAACTTTTTGGGATTTATCCTCATTATTACATAGGTTTGTTTTAATACCATAAGATATTACGCCAAAAGCTGATTAAAAATTGAAATCACAATTTTCCCGACTTTGGGAATTTGAAAACATGTTAAAAATATAAACACTTTTTATAGTACACTAAATTAAATAAATTTGTGATATCCCAACATATCTTCAAGTGAATTTTCAGAAGACGGTGAAAACATATATCTCTATGTTATTCTTATCTAGGATAATTTAGCAGCAAATCGTCCCCGATTGTACATTACAACTCACCTTGCATTGATTTTACTCTGAAAAAAATATAATCATGTGAATCAAGGAATATAAATCCGTGTTACTATTCATTGTTTAAATTGCACTCGTTCTTCTACCTGTAAACTGAGTAGTAAATAAAATATCCAGGCAATACTTTAAAACACTCCTCAAGAATAAGACGGAATTAATCCCTGTTTATAAGTCCTGAGATTTTTGCTAATAATCGCCAAAATGAATAGTTCAGAAGTTTACACCTCTTATGCTGGAAAGCAGACCCATTAAAATTACATATCTAGGGTTTGAAAAGTTATGAATTGTTAAATGGTGTGCCGATTTGGGTCAAAAAGTTGACAAACATTTGCAGTGTAACATCTTATTGAGCTTTCAAAATGACGTCAGTTCCGGTTCTGATTACATGTGTGACCCACTCAGATCAAAAGTCAATTTCAGTAAAGCTGCATCAGCTAAAATTCTCACTTTTTGCACTTTTCTAGCTCCAATAATTTGAAGTAATTCAAAGCTTTAAAAAAAATTGCCATCACTATCATCAGCTAGTAGGCCTATTTGCCAAACTGAATCATCTAACATGAACCGAGCTAGGATTCAGCCTTTAAGATTGTCTAGGTAGCCCGTATTGTAAACATGCTTTTGTAAAACTTCCTCGATGCATGGTTCGAACTATGACAGACTGTCTTGTCCAGGACCCAATGTAACAATTAAACTTAGTGAAAGGAAAGAGTGTTGATGACATGTAAAAGGGAACAAAAAACAAAAATTTAAGACTTTTTCGAGACCTTTAAGTCATTTTAAAATTTTTCCAGACCTTTTTAAGGGCTGGAAAAGAAATTTTCAAATTTAAGACTTTTTCCAGAATTACAGACCTGCTCATGAACCCTGCAGAATGTCCCCAGCTATTACAGTGGTCAAAGTGATTGAGACTAAATGCAACTGCAAACCAAACATTTTTTGGAGAGGGGGTGTTACCGAAGGCTAATAAGAGACTTGAGAATTGGGCTGATGGTAGTACAAGAATTAATATTTTGTAACTCTTACCTCTGTAAACCTTTCAACATCCCATAAATGAAAATATGCATTTAATGACAGAACTCCCAGCTCCTGAAATTCAAAAGGAGAAAAACAGATGAATAGTTTATCCAAAGTGAATTTGACAGAATCCTTTAAATCCTTAAATCAATATAAGATATATCTAACACAATTTCAAGTGAAAGAGTTCTCATATTTTATAATGTATTGTGAAGAAAATTAACTTGCTTATAAGTTGGGTCCAACTGCAAATAACAGAGACCCTGAACTGATCTGCTGGCACATTATGTGATGGGCAGATCTGAGTCTATGCTGTTGAATCTGACTTACAAACAAACAAATATATATGGTACTAATCAGCACAAACCCAGCTCAAAATCTGACCTCAGTTTAAAACACTTTTAAGTATTAAAAAAAATGAAAACCTTCAAATTTTGAAACAAATTATTTCAAAGGCTATAGAGAAATAATTACATCAAATTTAAAATACCAGCTACTATGATACTAGTGTTTTACAAAATGCATTCTCTTGCCTGTGAATGGTGTTATGGTGATGCTGGCAACACACCTGGAACCCTGGAATATCAAGATTAAAAACTGAGGTATACAGTAATATTGTAAAAAGTTTCAGCTGAATATAGCTACTGATGTAGTATATATGTAACCTTAAAACCTTTCACACAGGACTTCAAAAATGATGCTGCCAGCAGAAAAATGATACTGGTGTCTCACCAAGCATCAAACACTATTATCACATAGTCGGTACAGTTTTCCTACAGTAAGTGCAGTTTCATATTTTTTATATTACATGTTAAAATATCACTTTATGAGATTCTGACTGGTCCAAATAAGGCCATGAAATTATTGTGCAGTATCCTCCTTACTGATTGGCTATAATCATGGGAATACTTTTTTAACCCCGCCTTCTGGAATTTTTTGTTTTGAATGAACATTTTTGGCTGCCATTTTTGATTCGACTCGTGAAAGGGAATTGGGGTAAAATGGTCTTGTCTGTTTCAATATGGCCAATTTACCTCTACAGGGGTTTGTTATGTCAAGTATGACATATCATAACACGAAAAATGGCTAAAAACGCCAAGACAAGAACAATAACAACAAGCTATGGGTATTGCTCAGTTGATAGCAGGGGTAGTCATGGGGGTGGAAGGGCAGTATATCTGTACCATGGAATCCACCCTATATACAAGCGTGGTTTAAATGTTAACTTACAGAAGTAAATAAACTCACCCTTGTTCACAGAAAAATGTAGACATAAACTGGTCTCCCCAACTGACAGAACTTTATCCAACCACAGCATATTTATGCAGTAAATATGCGATGCAAGTCTGATTCAAAAAGAGATTTATCTTTTCTGTACAGTCTAATGTTCCAAATCAAATATTGCAAATATCCCATTCCAAATACATTACAGTAAATATGTTTATTTCTGCATCCAGTAATCTTCTTTTCACAAAATATTGCATCAATGTAATGTTTAGTTGTCCTGAGGAATTTCAACATAAATACTGGCACTGTGTTGTGTATTCCAACTCAAACTGGTATTTTGCACCATATCAAACAACGTGACATCAAATGCATTGGACATTTTGTGTTGACAAATGATTTTGTCTTCGTAAAATGTTCTGTTTGTTTGGATGGATGCTTATTCTTTGATTTATAATTAGCATAAATATACAATCTATTTTTACTATTTCAACTTTGTTTGGGACTATTTTTTATGCACAACAAATGAAAGGTGTACTGTCTGTCAGAATGAACAAAATTATTCATTCTTCTATCTAAATAATTTACACTGAGATAAAAACTGTGATAAAAAGAATTTCAAATGGGTAATGATTTAATATTAAATTTATGAAACTGGACATTATTTAACTTGTTTCATAAATTCAATATTAAATCATTATCCATTTGAGATCCTCTATATCTGTACCATCATCACCATTTGTGAATTTCATTGGATTCAGTGGAAAGCCACCACATCCAATCAAAATTAAGTTGTTCAAATTTTAACACTGTTCCTACATGATCAAAACAAGGGGAGCACACAACTAGAATGGACTCATAAATAAGTAATTTTCCTTCTGCCAATCCATGTTTGTGCAAATACCTTTCACTCAAATAAACATGTAATGGCTTCTGTCTGGTATGTAATCATAGTTTTGATGTTAAATTTACGAAGTATCCTTTTGAAGCCAATTGTCTCCACCATTTTTGGCCAATCTGCAATGCACCATCATTACACACTATTGGTCAGTTGGCATTACATACTAAGGGAGGCAACTCATGAAATCCAATAGATGTTGCTAGAATAAAACACTAAATGATCTGTTGGATCCGCCAAGGTGTAGATAGGGTTAACATACTGGAACCTTGGTTGGCGAAGAGGCCATACCATATAATAACCTCTGAAATTCTTCCTGCTTGAATGACCATACCTATGCACATGTGTGACCTACAAATCAATTCACACTGTTCTCATGAGAAGTTTTAAGTCACAAGGAAGTAATGAATAATTGACAATGATGTCAACTTTGATATTTTGCTTTGAAAAGATCAAAGGTTTCTCTTAAAAGGTTTCAAAAGTGATGCTGATTGAAATAATTGGAATTTAACACCTATTTATAAAGAATCGGTCATGATGGCTAGAAATAAAAAATAGCAGACAGAAAACAAAGAGAACTGACAAGGGTAAGTACCATATACTTACTGTGCTATACTATCCACAGAAACATTTTTGTAGTTAACAATTTTCAAATGATTATCTACTTATTGGCTGTGCTCTGGTAGATAACAGAATAATTTCCTATTTGATCATTTATAACATTACTGTTACACTGTGAAAATCAGGACATATCAAAATTTGATTTTTAAAGTTTAGTACATACATTATACCAGTAGACTCCAAAGAACAATTTGATTTCTTTTCTCAAGAATACATCAGTGTGATACTGACTACAATTGTGAAAATGAATGTAATTGTAAGAAACATAATGAAAACACGTCTTCAAAATGTACACAAAAATTCAGGGATACTTGGAAGAAAATTGAGGAGTGATCTTAGTGTATTGCCTGGTCAACAGTGATATATAGATTTATGCTGTATTGCCTGGTCAACAGTGATATACAGATTATGCTGTATTAAGCAAAACTTTGTCAGCAAATATAACTGGATTTAAAAGCTCTGTTTTACTTCTCCATGCCATTTTCATGATGCTCAGGTTTAAGATTGCAACTCTTAGTCTGCAAAATTTGACTTCTGGAAACTGCAGTACAGGAGTCAATGACCCTTCAGCTTCAGCTCCTAAGGAAAACCCACTTATAGCAGCATGTTGCATATCAGTGGCTTATTTTACTGTAAGAACGATGTTTTTTAGTAAAGAAAACAGTGGTATGGGATATCACTGTATTTTTTCTAAGGAAAGTATGTGTCATCTGCCCCAAAATCTCATGTGCATTTTTTACATTCTATAGAGGTACATACATGTATGTGTGATTAGAACTTAACAGCACTGAGGCTACTAAAAGCAAAACATTCAGTATCTGGTACTGTTTGATATCTGGTTTTGGGACTATATACCAGCTCAACGCCTGGTTGTACAATGGTACTGAAAGGTTACCTTGTTTATACATGACCAGACAATTAAAGAATTATAGAAGACTGCACTACACATTTTTGTCACTCATTTATCATCATCAATTATGTTTGTACTTAATGGTCCAAATAGTCACTTACAAACTATTTGTAGTAGAAGTAATTATAGTTTTTAATGGAACTACAAGCACAACTAATAACACTCAAAAAGTACTAACAATTACAAGCAATAGTTCATAATTTATTATTATTCAAGAAGTGATGGATCTTTAAATATATAATTTTAAAGAGTTTCTAAAATTATAAATGTGATTCTTTCCTTGCAAACAATTACTTTTCAGCAAATTTTGTGTAGAAATCGAATTTATTAGTAAATTATGCTTCTCCTATAATACTTACCTGATCACCTTGCATTAGGATAGCTTTCTCTGCTACCCCCAAATCCAACCCTCCCATAAAGACAAAATAGGTCTTTCTGTCTATATATATATATACATCTTATATGGACAAATAAAAGGAACCCTTATATGCTAACTCCCTTTCTACCAGCTAGGTGGCCACCATTTTAGTCCGATGTACCTGTTTATACTTGAGTGAAACCTTAAGGGATGCTCGCATTGTGGGGAAGGGTGGAAGAGTTTATGTCATGTGATCAGGTAAATATTATTGGTGTACAGTAATTTACAAAACAAATGTGCATTCTTTGTCAAATACATTACCTGATCATATAACAATAGGAGAATAGGTAAGAGGAGGAGGAGGAAATGCTGAGCATCCTACCTCAACCTGTGTCACCCAGTAGGAGGAGTATGACTGTTCTACTAAATGGATGAAGTTCTAATAAATGTTAGTTTAGCACGAGAGACAAGTTGTTCATACACGTGTTCAACACATCCCTGAGGGATTCCACAATTGATTATTGTCACACCATCAAAACTTTTCCAAGTAAATCCAGCCAATAGTGGCAAATTTATGTGTGGGTGATACCACTAACCCAACAAGATTCAGGCCATACCACACAAATGGAAGCTGGATAAGGCAGACTGGGTGTGCCAGTCAGCTGAGTCTACAATGTCTTGAAGTGAGACATTATGTTCATGTCCAGCCTCACAAAGTCACTCATATTTCATCAGCTGAAATCTTCATGAGTATACTTGATCCTGTGAGAGTTCAAAGTATACTGATTTAATAACACTTTTCAGCCAAGCGGCCTGCACTTGTGCGGTTGTTTTGCATTCCTGCCTTCAGCAGTAGGAACATTTTTTTACAGTTGATGCGGATATTGTTTGTCCATCTCAGTTAATATATGCGAGTATATAAAGGGCCACCCAGCTTTGCTTTTCTTGACAGATCTATCAAGGAGAGGAAGTGAACCCTTTGCTGTTTACTGGTTAGTGACAGCAACTTAGTTCCTTTCTTAGGAAGGAACTAGGTTGTTTCATTAGAACCAATGAACCATCAGAATGAAACTGCATGTGGTTCAGATCTACAAGTATCATATCTAGCTCTCTCACTCTGCACAGTGAAGTTAGCTTTATCATACATTTCAAGTCATGTCTGATAGCTGCTTCAGTAAGGGTGTAAGACAGTGCTCAAACTTAGACAAGTTTAGTCTTGTCAAAATCCAGCAGAGATTCCATTTGGGAAAAATGTGAATGCACAAGGTCTGGATGTCAAAATTGGGCTGCAAGTTGATAACCTTATTTTGGCAAAAACTGTCTCTTCCATGAATTCTGAATATGTCTAAAATCATGGAACATTCTCCCTTCATTGTAAACTTCTTGTCTTCAAAGAAAAAGAGAAAGAAGTTCTCCATCAGGGAATGGGTGCTCAGAGCAGTATGACCATATTGATGTGACACTTGTCATTGACAACACACGTACGTCTTCAATCTGAAGGATCTTCAGCTGTTCTGATCCTCTTCACAACTGAAGTTCCAAACTTCTTTTTGATCAGACATCCCTGAATGGACATAGAAGTGATGGAGGTATTTCTTTGGACAAGGATGGGATTAGTGGTCATCTCAAATGTTTGTGCAGAGTGGAAGTTGCTATGACAAGTCTGGGTAAGTCTGTTGCTAAATCAAGCAGATCATTGATCCAAAGTGTTTCATCTTAGTGGTGCAATCAGAGCTATTGCAGTCTGTGATCCATATTTCTTAATTATTTTAAATAAAACTGATGAAAGGAAATGTCATGCCTACATTACTTCCCAGCTGCTTAAAAGCACATGCATGGCCCATGCTTCTGGGGCTCAAAGAAAAATTATAAATATTGTTAAGAATCCAATGGTCCAATGGGCACATATCTAATGGAGGGTTTCTGGAGGGATAACTCTGTATGAAGCAGTTGTCCTCCCTTGATAAAGAGTCAGCCAGGACACTGAGTTGGCCAGAAATGTGTTGGACTTGTATATTACCTGATACTGGGGTGCCTTACCATGAGGAAAATGTCCCCCACTTTGCAGAGGTAAGTCACCACAACATAATTGTTCAACATTATCAGGATAGTATTTCCATAGATATGTTTAACCCATGTGTGGAAGGCCCTAGAATGACATTCATTTCCAAGAGGTTGATATGAATAGACTTCTCTTGATGCATCTAAAGTCTAATAATAAGTGTGCTCCCAAACTCAATAAACCCACATTGTAACAGGTCCACCCCAACAATGAGTAGGTCCTGGATCTGTAAGAAACTTCCTTGCCTACACAATATCTTGTTTGACACATTGTCTGACATATGGGATAGACTTTCAATGTATTTGGGAAAAAGACACCAAGTTAATATGTGGTAACAGTTCCATATCTTCACAGACAAAATGATGAGAAGGGATAAGGTCTTGCAATCTTAAGCTATTTACTAAATGTAAAAAACGTATGGTACAGTAATACCATGGAAATATATCATTTTTCCATTTTCATCTGTAATGCTGATATTTAGTGTTAATTCAATTAACATTAAATATATATCAGCATAAAAGATGAAAACGGAAAAATGATAAGATTTTCATGGTATGACTGTAGAGTATTCCTTGCATAATTTCTGCATCACTTTTGCTCTTTCTGAAGAAGGCACAGCCACTGTGAATCAAAAAGTGTTTTTTTGGGGCGTTTTCTTCTTTAAATTGGAACTTGGGGGGAAAAAATTGGAAAATCAGAATTTTCAGACTTATAAACATAAATTCAGGATGATCTAAGGTAAATCGGGAGAAGTGACAGGTTTGGTATTGGAGCATACTTGTTTTTGTGCTGCTTATTCAAAATGTTGGATCAAGTATTTTCGTACAAAATGTGCACACACATTATACGTGTGTGCCAAAAAGCAGTATTTTGTGTACACACATCTTCCACAACCTCAAACTGCTTACACTTCTCACACTTTGTTGTCATCTCTGTAATGAAGAAGAGGAACAAACAAGTGCATATAATAAGTATATATAAATTGAACTAATGTAAACCATGTTATCAAAACAACTTAGAAGCATAATAGCTGATATGTACAGCTCCCAAAAATTTCTCTGGTGAAATCTAATGTTACCAATCAAAATCATACGTGAGTGACAATAATGCACGGTACAATAACTGCTAAGATACGAACAAATTCACCAGAATCCACAAAAATTTATGCACCATATGAAAACATTCTAACTTACTATATCACTGAAAAAAAAAAAGACTGATGGTTTGAAATTTCACGTAAGATTAAATGGACTATATGGAGGCCATCTTTACAGAATGAAAGCAAAAAACTGGTACATTCAGGTATAATGGTGGCCACCTAGCAGATAGAAAGGGGAGTTAACCCATTTTTGGTTCCCTTTGTCTATGTAACATATAGACAAAACAATGTCTTTCTGGGAAGACTGGATTTGGCAGTAGTAGAAAGGTATCCTAAAGTAAAGTGATCAGGTAATATCTTTGAGAGAGAAATTCAAGAGAATGATCCCAGCTATCATGGCCACATGCACTTACAACATAATGTATGCAGACAGAAAAATCATGGTGACCAGTCTTTTCTTATACATACCTTAGACATAGTCCCATGTTTACAAATTTTAATAAGTAAAGCAATATACAACTCTTTCCATGATATACATACCCTTCTGTCATCGTAATATGCCAAGGCTCTCACTTTCACAGACTTATCAACATTTTTGATGGCAACTGGACATTTCATGGTGTACTCTGGAACTTGTAGATTCGAATGTGGAGAACTAGGATTGTCATCATCATTGTCCATCCGCCACAGGCAGAGGCGGCTATCACGGGAACCTATGAATGCAATATACTGTTCACTGAACACTGCATTTAAGGATTTTCTGTATTGTTCATAATTGTGATTTCTCCAGATTTCCTGGCAGTGGGTGAATTAAATGCACCCCACCCCATTTTTGTAATGGTGGGTGTAATGAGTATAGTTTTAACAAGAGAATAGAAGACTGCTTCCATGTTTCACCAAACATGTGTGATACAACAACTTAAAAAAGTGAACACCGTATCCCAATAATTATCACCATGGCAGTGAGTATTAGGATAAAATTGTGGCACTAGTTACATGAATCTGGACTTAATGTAACAGAAGAGAAATGACAAACATAGAAGCAATCTTTCTGCATTTATAACATCGCAAATGTAGTTCTGACATCATGTTTATAAACAGATAACCAAGACAAGTGTTCAAATGTAACCTTAAGTAAATGACTGATATTGACACAGGAACAGCAATTAAGCATTTAAGCGATCTCTATGAGTTACTGATTGCTACAGATCAAGGTTCCAGGTTTCATTTGGATTATGGCACTTGTGTATGGTTTTCAAACCCTTACTCATATTAATTAATTTTGATGGAGATTAGCACAGTATCACATCATCAAAGAAAACAATGTTTGTTGGAAGGGAGAAAATGTTTAAAATGCTCAATGAGTAAAACATTTTTTGAGTGGCTGTGTTTGCTTTCTCTATCATGCTTAGGCAAGTACTAATCACTGCAGTTCTAAATATTACAGAAAAGTGCAACTTAGTCTTATAAAATTAGGTAGCCAACTGCATGGAGACATGGAGTCAGCCTTCTTTGATAAAGTCTATTATACCAAACTGATTAACTAACATGCATAATTTCTGGCTGGTCACTTCTAATGCTAATATTTTTATCTGAGACATTTAACTGTTATTTTTGCCCATTAAGTTTGCAAAAAAATACTTTATTGTATAAAATATTAAAATGACCATAAGTATTATGAATGGCACATTCTGTGCCTGCCACATGTTTAACAGTCCTCAATGCAGGCACTAAAACACACCAAACAGAAACCATGACCATGCCTGTAATACACAAGAGTTTTGCAGTGTCTGTTTGCATCGTGTGTAATGATGTATGCTTTAGACTTACCAAGATCACTCACATTTAGACCTAGAGGCTTCTTTATTGCCTGAAGTGCATGACATCCACAAAATCTGTTCAAGGAACTTGCTACTGAACAAAACTTTGTTCTGCAAAACCCATACATTTTATCCATTACCCTGACATTCTGCTATTTGACCCCAAAATCAAAAGGATCTTTCCATATCTTTTGTGTAAACTGTCTACAAACTTTGGTTATGATACATGGTCTACAGCCAAAGTTTTTATGCAAAAACCATTTTTCTTCTTTCTGTCAGTAACCCTGTCCTTAGACTTTTTTTCACCCAATGTGTAAGTCATCCACTAGAGGTGTTTGAATTTACCAATAAACAGCAGTATTTTTTTCCAGTGGTACACATTACAGTATTTCTTCACTGTACTGGTACTTTGGTAGTTTCCATCAGAATGGAATGTACAGAAATTTCTGAGCAATTATGTAATGAATTTAATGATTTCAACAGCATGTTGTCATTTTTCATGACAAAATAATTAAAAAATATTTTAAAAAAAATAAAACATACTTGTCACATACTTAATTTTGAATATAACAAATAGTTATATTTATGATCCTTTAATTACATATTTGACACATGTCACATAATCCTGTGTGATGGCCAAATGCAACCCTTCAAAAATTTCAGATTTTTAAAAATGTCATTTTTTTTCATTATTTACTCACATATGTTAATGTGTTTAGTATATGTATTCTCTTGCATGACTGAGAATCATCATAAGTTTTTAAGGACAGCAGTTGTTTCTGTTTAAATTTAACATAATTCCTCAAGTTCACTAAATATTTTCTCACTTGCTTTGTAAGTGTGTTTTATGTTTATTGGCCCTCTCTGATAAATATCTTGCCTAGGTGTTATATATCCCACTCAAAGTTTCCATGCCTATTTAACAGACTTCCCAACCCTAACAAGACATTCTCTGTAAGGCAGTCAATCTTTTTTCCATAAGCTGGATGAAGGTGTAACAAAATATCATTTACTGCTATTGTCAAGCTGGAAAACATGCACTTAAAAGTCAAGCAGTGGGATTAAACACAGATGCAGTGATTGTAAACGTGATTACAGTGGTTCCCCTCATGAATGGCCCCCTTGACCGGCAGCCACCCACTCTTTACAGCCAGAATCCCTTGACGCTGACTAGTTGGTGTTAAAATGTACCCCTCATGAAAGGCAACACCTCTAACACGACCAACAGCCAATATATCAGTGCACAAATGTAAAATTTACCTCTCACAAGTGGCCACATTTTATTATTAATAGGTATCCAGAACCAGCATTTAATTACAGTGAGGTAAGTAATCCAATTATCTTTCCCGATGTCCGTTTCCGGATGTCAGGTTTTCATTACTGAAAGAAGTGTTGGCTAAAGTACATGTACCACTAAGGTTATTATTGTATTATTAACGCTAATGTTTGCAGGAAATGGGGTCAGCAGTGTTTTGATAAAGCTTTGGGCTTCACACAGCAGATTTTTCTTTTTAATTGATGATTATGACCAGACGTTTTTAATTGTCAAGATCATAACATGGTCATATAGAAATGGGTTCAGCAGCATTTTGATAGAGCTTTGCTGTTCACACAGCGGATTTTTTTTTTTGAATTGACTATTACGACCAATGTAATTGTCAGGATCATAACTTGGTCAGATAGGCTAAAAATAGATTTTGTGGACTAACATACACATACAGAAAAACAATTAACACTGAACAAAACAGGGTACCAGAAAAAGACCAAAAAATCATGTGACAGTTCATGAATCACTTCCTGCATAACAAGGCATTTCATTTACAAGTGTTTCATCTGCAAAATTAAACTGCAGTACTGTACAATTAGCAGCATAGGAATAAATCATTAAAAACTTTAACATGTCATCATGTAAACGAAGAAACAATACTTTAGAAGAGAAAGTAAAAGTTATTCGACTTGACGACAATAGGGTGGGTTCACTTGCCGAAAAATTTTATGTTGGGAAGACTCAAATAAACAAGATTGTAAACAAATAAGGATATTCTGAAGCAGTGGGAAAATGGAGTAAATGGAAAGAGAATTATTTTAAATATGAAACAATGTATGTACCAAGCTTTAAATAACATTTTTGAATGGTTTTGCAATGCACATGCCAACAATACCCCCCTCACATTTCACGCCTAAGAATACAAACTATTAATTTTTGTTACCTTGCAATAACTCTGTGTTTAAGACAAAAAGAACATTTTAATAATTCATGCTACTTTTAAATGAAGATATTAACTGCTTTAATTTTTATAAGTAGCCATCCTACTATATACACATATACATACACATCTCACAAATATAGCCCCCCTCTGGAAAGGCCACCCATCTCATAAAGGCCACTTTTCCAGTGCAGAAGGGGTGGCCGTATATGAGGTGGACCACTGTTTGTTCAAATAAAAAGTTTGTAAAGTTTACTTGGACCTTAATTATCTTCAGTACAGTTTCACAAACTGCAGTTGCAAACCCTATAGAGCTCAATGACTTCTTGCTATCCCTCAGCCTGACAAAATGCTTATAAAAAAAAATTTCACATGGCAATGGCAATCATTTTTCCCACCATGGAATTCCTCAAATCAATATATTATGTCAACTATACATAATTGTTGCCCTTCCTGCCTTTTCTCCAAGAATCTGAATATTCCCTTTTATTCTTTCGTACTATTATTAATCAAAACTTTTTAAAGAGGTTTATTGTCCCTTCCATCTTGAAAATGTATCGCTTGATGGACGAAAAAAAAAAACAGCAGCTTGATCTGCATCGCAAAATATGTACAGCTGAAGCATCAGAGGTACTCTTGTAAAGTTGGTCTGGTTCCTTGACCAAGTCCACGGAATCTAACAAGAAACCAGGATCTGAGTCAAATAAAAACATGTCAGTAACTGCATTTTACCGCAAACAATCTTATTTCCATAATTTGTGCTTTTAATCCACTGGTCCTTATTTTAAGGGCCATTTCCATAAGACTTATGGCAAAATTTTAAGTGTTGGCAGGTTCTGCCATTACATCTATAGAGTACCTAGCGAATTGTAGACTTCACTGTCAACACCTACTATATTTATCAACAACTTCTTTACTGTCAACTCAAAGTCTTTCACAGGGTGTCAGCAATAATGTCAGCTTAATCATCCCACTTTAGTCAGTCTTAGATTACAATTTACATGTTAATTAGCAATGCAAATTCATCAACTATAAGATACTGTCTATTTAATTTTTTTGGAAGGGGGGGCCATGATTTTCTTTTCTTCTTTTATTTCAAGATAATTTTTTTCCCTTCAAATAATATAAAGGGTATAATAAAGTGTTATTTTGCTATAAATCTGAACAAAATATATTTTTCAGCTATCGAGAGAGACAGATATTTTTAAAAAAATAACAAATGTCAGACTACTGCTCTAGAACATTAAACTCAGTCCAATATATAATTGTGGTATATTGTAGTATGTACTGCAGCTTGTTCAGAAATATTGTGGTACAAAATTTTTCATGGTACCAAGCTTTATCATCCAATAATATTGGTTAAGATACATATTTGATAACTGAAAGTTTTGTGCAGAAACCATTTTTTCTTCTTTCAGTCACAATGACCTTGAATGATGACCTTTTGACCCCAAGACTGCAAATCTTCAAATCTTCCCACTACAAGTGCAAGTCATCCACAAAGATTGGTAACTGTTGACAGTGGAGAACATGACTCATGATGTGGAAAACCATTAGTCTGCTTTCAGTCATCATGACCTTGACCTTACAACTTTAACCCAAAAGCTAATAAACTTCTTCCTTACCCAAACTGTAGGCCATCCATAAAGTTTGGTAACTGAAGATGTTTGAGAAGTGGAATTATAGTGTAGAAACCATTTTAAACCTGCAGTCATAGCGACCTCGACACTTGACCTTAGAACCCAAAATCAAAAGGCTTCTTCCTTACCTCAAATGCATACTATCCACAAAGTCTGATAACTGTAGATGATGGAAAATTGGAGTTATTGTGAGAAAACCATTATTTTCTTCCGGTCACAGTGACCTTGATGTCACATCGACCAAAAATCAATAGGGTTCTTCTTTATCTCAAGTGCAAAGCATCCACAAAGTTTGGTAACTGTAGATGATGGAAACGCAATTGGTAACAGACAGATGGACATGTAGACATCAAACTACAATATGTTCAGCCTCATTTCTGTGTTTTATAAAGATGAAATCTCTATTATTCTTGAATTGGAATCTAAATGAATACAGACAATATAGTAGGTATTTTAACAATGAGAAATTTTCAAGAGAAGCAATCTCTAAGCGAGATCGCCAAAACAAATCCC
Organism: Megalonaias nervosa; assembly: GCA_016617855.1. NCBI lineage: Eukaryota > Metazoa > Mollusca > Bivalvia > Unionida > Unionidae > Megalonaias > Megalonaias nervosa. Next base: position 21,347 of record JAECUM010008180.1, on the reverse strand, counting down.
TTGAAAATGTGTCACTTTACAATTACAACCTCAACAGATTGTAGATCAGCGATTGCCAAAATAGAACTAAAATAAAAATTCTTAATCTTGGAAAAAACTGATCGGTTTTATGCATATGATAAAATCTTGTTAGAAATTATATACCTGTAATACACAATAGTTTTGCAGTATCTGTCTGCGTCATGTGTAATGATGTATGACTCCCTATGTCCAACTTGTAAAATCTTACAATGATAATGATACTGTTGCCAAACCTGCCAACCCCGACGAGTCCATCTCAGTAAGGCAGCTGATTTTTGGCCCAGTTTTCAGTAAGGTCTAACAAAATATCAATAACTGCTGTTGTAATGCTGAAAAACATAATTAAATGTTTGATGCAGCGACAATAACATTATGTTCAACTGAAAAGTTTGTAAAGTACACGTACAGCTTATTTACCACTAGTACAGTGCACAAACTTTAGCTCCAAACCCTATGCAACTCAATGGCTTGTTGCTATCTCTTGAAAATTCTTTACCCATTTTATATGACGATGGCAATCATATCTCCCACCACAAGACCTACTCAAATTGGCACATGATGTCCAATCAACGTAATTGTGTCCTTTCCATCTTTTATTCACAAGAATCTGAATATTCCTTTTTATTCTTCTGTGTTGATTATTAACACTTTTCTAGAGGCTTATTTTCCCTTTCATCTTAAACATGCATCACTTTTGGGACGCCATTTTAAAAAAAGTCTATAATCAACAGTTTGATCATGCAGATGCTTCACATGAACAAATAGGTGCAGTTTAAAGCATCTGGGGTGCTGCTGTAAAGTTAGTCTGGTTCCCTAACTAATTTCACTAATTCTAATATGAAACCCAGATTCAAATAAAACACAGATGAACCAATTATCCGGATTTTTCGGCAATGATCATTTTCCATAGTTTTTGCTTGTATGCCACAAGTCTGTATTTTAAGGGTAATTTTCATAATGTTACGTATATGTAATTAAATTGCTTGTGTGTTAGTTTTAAAAAATTTATTTTATTCAAGTTTTGTTTCATTAAATTTTATTGTAATGATTATTGCAGGGATTCTAAATTCTTTTTCAGTAATTCTTTTTATCTAAGACGTAAAACGTATTACATTTGCAATATTTTTAGTTTACCTTGGTCTGCGGTAGTGTAAGCGCTACGCTAAAATGACTGGCTATTGCCAAGGTCATTTTGTCTAGTCTGGATAAACAATGTGTTATTTTTAAATTTGTTTCAGAGTGATAGTAGAATGGGGTTCTTTCTACGTGACGAATTGCATTTTTCTAATTGCGTTGTTTCGAGTGTTAGGAGACCACGTAGCCTGTCTCGCGAGAACGGGATGATAATTTGGGTAGATACAATACTCTTCCCGTGCACTTATCAGTCAGTTGCATTCTGAAACCTTGAAGGCCGGATAGGTTTTTTTTATTGTTGAAACCAGATTGTTTTTGAAGTTCATTTGTTTTTAGAATTTAATAATTTATTCTCTAGAAAACCAAACAAGTGTACTGTTTTATAAATTCTGGGAAAAAGAAATTCAGTGGAAGTTTATTCTTGAATTATTCGGAAACATAAACTGTGATTCAATTGAGGAATTGTTGTTATTTTGTACAAGGACCACATCTGACGTCATCGCCTTCCATATTGGAACGTCGTTGAGATTCGAACTTGGATTCTAATAGAACTATTTAGTGATAGAACTTGTATTTTTCATTCTTAGGATTAAATTTTGGATTATATTCACAAACTGTAAGTCCTATTTTCAATTTTTACATTGTTTTCTGGGGAAATAAATTATTTTGTTAAAATATACAAAGCTTGTTGTCTTCACTCTTTTCTCTTGTTATTAATGTATGAGCCTACACGTAACAGGAGAAAATTGGGCGCTCGTCCTTGGGATATATGAATTTTGGTTAAATATTTCAGAAAATTGTTTTTTGAAATTTAAATTCCCCATGTCTTTAAATCCCAAGTACTATTTTACATTTTTATTTGAAATCTTAAGCGAAAACAACAGGCTTTCATTCACAATGTCATCAAATGTGGAAATATTTCTTTCTAATCCAACTCAGGAGCAGCTGAATAGTCTGAAAAAAGATGAGTTGCTTGAACTTGCCAGAAAGTACAATCTTTCTGAAGCAAAATCTTCCTTAACGAAAAAAGAAATTAAAAATATTTTGATCCAGTATTTGGTGGGGAAAAATATTTTTGATAAAAGTGTTTTGGCATCAGTCAGTAAGTCTATGACAGACACTGACATTTAGGTAACAGAACTAAAAATGAAATACAAGATGGAAATAGAGTTGAGGAAGCTCGAGTTTCAGAAAGATAAAGAAAAAGAACAAATGCATTTACAGAAAGATAAAGAAGATAAACAAATGGAATTACAAAAAGAACAAATGAACAAATGAAATTACAATTTGAAAAAGAGGAGAGACAGGAGAGGGAGAAAGATAAACAAATGCAAATGGAGTTACCAAAAGAACAAATACAATTACAAAAAGAACAAATGCACGTACAGATGCAAAAAGAGAAGGATGAAAAGGAATTTCAAATTAAAATGAAAGAATTTGAACTGGAAAGTGACAAGCACGATTCCACTTCTCATACAAATTTAAGTTTTGACATTTCAAGAAATATCAGGTTAGTGCCCCCTTTTAAAGAAAAAGAAGTAGACAAATATTTTATCTATTTTGAAAAAGATGCTGAAAATCTGAAATGGCCAAGGGAGCATTGTACTCAATTATTGCAATGTGTAATTTTTGGCAAGGCCCAAGATATCTATGCATCCCTGTCAGTACAACAGAGTTCTGACTATGATTTGGTTAAGGAGTGCATATTAAGGGGTTATGCGTTAGTCCCTGAGGCTTATCGGCAAAAATTCAGAAACTATAAAAAAGAAACTGAGCAGACTTATGTTGAATTTGCTAGAGAAAAAGAACAGTTATTTAAAAGATGGTGCTCAGCAAAGAAAGTTGAACATGATTATGAAAGTCTTGAACAACTTGTGTTACTTTAAGAGTTCAAAAATTGTGTTCCTAATGATGCTAAGAATCATCTTGAAGAGCATAAGACTGAAACCTTGGAAAATGCTGCTCTTGCTGCCGATGAGTATTCCTTAACTCATAAAGTTCCTGTTGTAGGCAAATCATTCATTCAGCAGTCTACTGGTAGAAAGGTATTCCAGCCCAATACAACTCCTCCTAAAAATCAATCTGGTACAACTTCTAAAAATCAAGCTTCTGATAAACTTGATTCAAAATCCTTGTCTATTCCTACGTGTACCTATTGCAAGAAAAAAGGACACGTCATTTCTGATTGCCTTAAACTGAAATATAGGCATCAGAATCAAGATAGACCTATCCCAAATGCTCTTATTTCTAAGAGGTCAAGGTCACGGTCATGTATTGACAGCAACACATTTGTTGGGTCTAATAAACCCCAGCCTGACTTTATTATGGAGAATTATGAACCATTCATGTCGAAGGGTTCTATATCACTCTTGGGTGATTTGGCCAATCCTATCCCTATTAAAATTTTAAGGGATACAGGAGCTTCTCAGAGTCTTTAATTATCAGGTACTTTGCCTTTTTCTGAGAAGTCCTGTTCTAATGAGAATGTTCTCATTCAGGGAGTAGAGTGTGGTTTTGTTAATGTTCCTCTCCATTCTGTAAATTTGTCATCAGACTTAGTTTCGGGACCTGTGACAGTCGGTATAGTGTCTAACTTACCCATTGAGGGCATTCATTTGTTGCTAGGCAATGACCTAGCTGGAGACAAGGTTGTGGTTAATCCACTTGTAACTGACAAGCCTTCTTTGGATCAGAAAGTTGATCCTATTGAAAAAAGAATACCTTGAGTTATACCCAGCTTGTGCAGTTACCAGAGCTTTGTCAAAGAAAGCTCTTGAGAATGATTTTGATAGGGAAAATATTCCTTTAGTTGACACATGTATTGGTCAGGCTTTTGATGAGGTCACTTTCACTTCTAATTTGGATCAATTAAAAGGTATTGATCACAGTGATCCTCTTTTAAATACTCATTCTCTTTTATCTAATCAGGGTGATAAACGACAATCACTTGTCGTCGAACAGGAAAAAGATCCTGATATCTCCTGTTTGTTTCAGAGGGCCATTAGTGAAACTGAAGCCAATGAAGTACCTGTCTGTTATTTCATTAAAAATGGAATTCTTATGAGAAAATGGAGACCTCCTGAGGTACCTGCTAATGACGAATGGTCAGTGAACTATCAGATTTGTAGTTCCAAAATCTTACAGACAGGAAATACTTAGTTTGGCCCATGAAACTCCTCTGGCTGGTCATTTAGGGATAAATAAAACTTATAACAAGATCTTGACTCACTTTTATTGGTCAAAAATCAAAAGTGATGTTTGTAAATTTTGTAGATCTTGTCATACTTGTCAAATGGTAGGAAAACCCAATCAGAAGATACCTAAGGCTCATCTGCAACCTATTCCTGCATTTGACGAACCATTTAGCAGAATTATGGTAGACTGTGTTGGTCCCTTACCTAAGACCAAGTCAGGCAACCAATATTTGTTGACCATTATGTGTGTGTCAACAATTCCCAGAAGCAATTCCTTTGAGGAATAATAAAACCAAAACTATAGTAAAAGCTTTGATAAAGTTTTTTACTCAATTTGGCCTTCCCAAATCTGTCCAATTGGATCAAGGGTCAAATTTCATGTCTGGAATTTTCCAGCTTGTCATGCTTGAATCTGGCACTCTGCAATTCAAGTCAAAAGTGAAACTATGGTTTCACAAAACTTTACTTGAGAGAATTTTTGAGTCCTGTAATAGAGTTCATTCTCTCTTGCTCATTCTTCAAAATTTTCTTCAAATTAAATTTTATGGCCCTTACAAAGTAAAGAAGAAAATGAATGAGTTAAATTATAATTATTGTACTCTGGTCTAAATAAATTAATGGAGTACTAACATATTGAAAGAGATAGCCAAGTAAATCATACAATTAATTTAGTTGTACATGTCCCACCATCTGAGGATTTAAGTGAAGAAATTCAATTGGACACCGTTGATCTTGGAGTAACAAATCTTCGGAATTCGGATATTATGAAAGATCTAGACCAGAAACTTTTACATTTGCAACAAGAAAGAAAGAAATGAACTTAAACAGTTATTATTCAAATATGAGCACTTGTTTCTGGATATTCCTACGAGGACAAACAAAAATTTTCATGACACTGAAATTATAGATTCAAAACCTGTTAAACAACACCCCATACAAGATGAACCCTCTCAAACAGGAATACTTGAAAAAGGAAATTCAGTATTTGCTGGAGAACGATTTCATAGAGCCCAGTAAAAGTGATTGGAGTTCACCATGCATACTTGTTCCGAAATTGGATAAAACTTTCCTAATGTGCACTGATTATAGAAAAGTGAACAGTGTGACAAAAACAGATTCATTTCCATTACCAAGAATCGATGATTGTATTGATAAAATTGGAAATGCCACATACGTCACCAAATTTTACCTTCTGAAAGGATTTTGGCAAATTCCACTTACAGAAAGAGCGAAAAAAATTTCAGCATTTGTGACTCCAGATGGACTCTATCAATATAAAGTAATGCCGTTTGGGATGAAGGGTTCCCCAAGTACGTTTCAACGCTTAATGAATATGATTACCTCTGGTCTAGATAATTGTGATGCTTATATTGATGATGTCATCATCTACAATGACACCTGGAAAGGACATCTTGCCACGATTCGGAAATTCTTTGAAAGACTCACTGATGCTAATTTGACAATCAATTTATCTGAAAGTGAGTTCTGCTGTGCTTGTGTAACTTTCCTAGGACATATTGTGGGACATGGTCAAGTTAAACCTATAGATGCTAAGGTTAAAGCTATCTCTGATTTTCCTGTGCCTGTCAGTAAAAAGCAATTAATGTGAATTTTGGGTGTGGCCAGATACTATTGAAAGTTTTGTTCCAATTTTTCCAATATTGCTGAACCTCTGACAAATTTGTTAAGTAAGAGAAACAAGTTTCTCTGGACCGAAAAATGTCAGGAAGCTTTCAATGGATTAAAAGCCATACTCGAAAGTACGCCGGTTCTAACAGCTCCAAATTTCAATCAGTCTTTTAAATTATCTGTGGATGCAAGTGATGTTGGGGTTGGAGCAGTATTGATTCAAGAAGACAGAAATGGTGTTGATCACCCAGTGTGTTAATTCTCTAAGAAATTAAATAAGCACCAAAGAAATTACTCAACAATCAAGAAGGAATGTTTGGCTTTAATATTGGCATTACAGCATTTTGAAGTTTACATTAGCTCAGTTCCTTCTCTGGTTGTTGTGTATAGTGATCACAACCCACTTACTTTCATCGACAAGATGAAAAATAAAAATCAAAGATTATTAAGGTGGAGTTTGCTTTTGCAAGAGTGTAATCTCAACATCAGGCACATCAAAGGAAAAGACAATTTGATTGCAGATGCACTTTCCTGTGTATAGAAATATTATTTCATATACACTTTATATAATTCATAAGAATTTTCTTATGTAATTTTGTTTACCTCATGTATAATTTACACATGGTAAAAAGAAAGCTCTATTATATAAATCTTTCTTTTTTCTTTATGGGGGGAAGTGTTACGTATATGTAATTAAATTGCTTGTGTGTTAGTTTTAAAAATTTTTTAAATTTTATTTTTGTTTTATTACATTTTATTGTAATGATTATTGCAGGGATTCAAAATTCTTTTTCAGTAATTTTGTTTATCTAAGATGTAAAACGTATTACATTTGCAATATTTTTAGTTTACCTTGGTCCGCAGTAGTGTAAGTGCAATGCTAAAATGACTGGCTATTGCCAAGGTCATTTCGTCTAGTCTGGATAAACAATGTGTTATTTTTAAATTTGTTTCAGAGTGATAGTAGAATGGGGTTCTTCGTGATGAATTGCATTTTTCTAATTGCGTTGTTTCGAGTGTTAGGAGACCACGTAGTTGTATCAGTCAGTTGTATTCTGAAACCTCAAAGGCCAGATAGGTTTTTTTAATTGCTGAAACCAGATTGTTTTTGAAGTTCATTTGTTTTTGGAATTTAATAATTTATTCTCTAGAAAGCCAAACGAGTGTACTATTTTATAAATTCTGGGAGAAAGAAATTCAGTGGAAATTTATTCTTGAATTATTCGGAAACATAAACTGTGATTCAATTGAGGAATTGTTGCTATTTTGTCCAAGGACCACATCTGACGTCATCGCCTTCCATATTGGAACGTCGTTGAGATTCGAACTTGGATTCTAATAGAACTATTTAGTTATAGGACTTGTATTTTTCATTCTTAGGATTAAAATTTGGATTATATTCACAAACCGTAAGTCCTATTTTCAAATTTTTACATTGTTTTCTGGGGAAATAAATTATTTTGCTAAAATACACAAAGCTTGTGGTCTTCACTCTTTTCTCTTGTTATTATTGTATGAGCCTACACGTAACAATAAGACTTACAGCAAAATCATAAGAGTTGGCAGGTCTGTGTTGCTGCCATAAAAAATGACACCTATGTTTTACCATGGCTATGCAGGCAACACAAAAATGTAATGAGAAAGAGCAGAAGAATTACCTGTAACACAAAATTCATCATCAAGCCAAGTAACATCAAATATCCAATCTGTATGACCATTCTGAAAAGTTAAATTGTTCAATTTTATATACCAATACTACTGCATTACTAACACATCATGAATACTAGAAAACAAAAATAATGCCCTACCAATGACCTAAAATGTTAAAACTTAACTTGATGCACATGGAGACAGACAGATGGATGGAATGACAAGGGTATCTCTATATACTTAGTTCACATGCATGGTGAAGCATATAAATGACTGCTGAAGGACTTCATACAAATAGCTTCAAGACAAATTGTGTACAACAGGGTTTTGACTATATAAAGACATGTTTTCTAAAGTGCTGCATCTTAAGTAAATAAATCTAATAAGCATACCTACCAAACCAAAATTATAAATGTGGTGATTATTGGGAAGCGATCATTGCTTTCTGATGGTATATTAAAACCATAATAAAACTTAAAAAATACTACATAAAAAAGTTAACAGAATTGCTTTTTTTTTTTTACCAAATAGCTAACTTTTAATGTATATTCACAATTTCCATTTAGTCTTTTTATTTGGTGATGCTTCCCATCCCACAAATTGGATTTTACGTTGTGCCTTTGTAAAATATACTACCTACCATGTTGCTCTATAATCAAAGGAACATTAATAAGGTCCTAGCATAGTAGCATACATTACACTCAAAGCTAGGACCCTTGTGACACATATTCTTATTCAACACTGATAATGTATCCCATGGATAAACTGTGCTGATAGACCAACTCAACTGGCACAATGTATTACATAATCATTCAGTTTTGCATGGGAAAAGTGTATATGGCAAGGTGACTTCAATGACAAAATAAATTACCAATGACTTTGTTTACTTTAATTGCAAAGACAAGGTGTTTAATATCTTGGAATATTTATACAACTGTAATGTGATCTGGAGGGTAATATCCAAGGTATTCTAAATTTGCATACATTTACTGGACCCGACAATCAGAACAGGTTCCATAACAATCATGAATATAAATAACCACTGGCTGACAAGGAAACAGAAGTGAATTAATAACTACAAGCATTCTTTAACAATTAAAGAACAAATTCTTAATTAATTTGGCAAAGTTTTCATTTTTTCTTCAAGAAGTGGTATCTATTTCTTTGCAAAAAGATACCAGTAATGCAATGATTATTTGCATTTTTTTTATTCAAAATAAATTGTGTCATTCTTTTCAAAAGATGTTATATTGATCTATTATTATATAGATCTGTTTTCTACTGATAAAGTATATGGAATGCCAGTACTTTTAAAAAAAATTCGATGTGGATAGATTACGAGTGATAATTTATACTGTTGTGGGCCATGCCAAAATGTCAATCTTTTGACCCTGACAAACACACACACATGTGCAAATGAAATCTAAAAATGTTCCCCATAACACATACTACACTCTTTTTATCTGGATGGAGAAGTGTCACATCTTTTTTTTTCTTCCCCCTGTTTGAGCCCTGTTAAGGTAGAAAAAACAAATATTTAGACTGAAGAAAATGAGGATGAATTGATAAACAGAAATGAAGTTGATGGTATCTAAAGCATTTTTAGACTGAAAATAAAATGTCTGAAACATTTTTTTTTTCTTAAAACAAATGATGGATTTTATCACTTACCTCTCCAACACACAAAGGATCAAATGTAGGGAGTTTGTATACAGCCAAATCATTAGTATTTTCTGCCCCTGTGGCAAGCAGGGTTCGTGATGGATTGATAGCTATGCTGTGAATTCCACAAGGACATACAGCAGGTGAACTGGTTTCACTACTACGCAAGGATGGAATGTGAGTTTCTCTACCATTCATCAAATCACACACTATTAACTGCAAAAGATAAGTTATAAATTACTGTATTTTAGAGTAACCTGTAGGGCAAAAAAAATTGTTTCAAAAAACATTATCAAACAAGAATTTGCATGGCAAGTAAAATTCACTGTAAACTGCCCCCAGATTTACATATTTTATGAAGGAAAAAAACCTGCACACTTTTCTAAGTTATCCATAACAACCCATCCACCTCTACACATACAGCACCCACAATTCTCAAAACCAGGGAGTGATCAAATTTATAAAACCACTGTGACATTCCCTTGCAAATGAACAAGAGTAGAGTCCATCAAAGGACATGATGTTCCACTTCCAAAACTGAATCTCTAGGAATAAAAAAATAAGATCATTTCTTTGTTTTAACTGCTTCATTTAAGACCAACTAGATATCATAAGAACTATTTTGGTAAAAACCACATGCTGATCTGACCATCCACAGTGGATATATTGTCTCTCAATAAGCAACAAGACACCATAAAAAGTCTTCTGACATAAAGCCTATGCTGATATGACTTTAAGTTTAAGATGTGTAGAGAACAAATATTCAGGATGGCTGCCATGGCAGCTATATTGTCTGTAATATGGCATCATTTTTCAATTTGGTTCAGTGAGACTTCATAAGATGTCATCAAGTGAAAACCACATCTATATACAACTTTCCAGTTAGGAGTAGCAATAACATGATGTTAAATATGGCTGTCCTTTTTTAGATCAACACCATTTCCATTTAGGACGATTTAAACATTATAAATCTTCTGGTGAAAAATTGATGTCAGACCAGACAACCCCAAAAAGGAAGGAAGTCAATAATTTACTGTACATAAGACCAATTTTCGATAAGGTGTAATGAATTATTATTTACTAATTTACTGCCTTTGTAGATTTGAACGACATGCATTTAAAAAGTTCAAAAGTGTGATGTAAGACTGATGCAGTGAAGGCAAGCATTATGTTCAACTGAAAAGTTTTTAAAAGTATGCTTAGACCTTAATTACCTCACGTGGGGGCCCTGAGTGGCCGAGAGGTCTAAAGCGCTCACCATTATGGATCACTGCCATCTCACCTCTGTCTGTGTGGGTTCGAGTCTCGGGTTCAGCCAATATGGATATGTGAGAAAGCTTGCCAGTAGCTTCTCGCGGATTGGTGGTTCTTTCCACCATTTTCCTGGGTTCTTCCTGCACCATTTATACTGGCCACCATGTATAGCCTATCTTGTGCTGAAAAATGGCATTAAACCCTACAACAACAACAACAACAACCTCCTGTGCAATTTCAGAATTTCAAAACCCTATGGAACACAATACTTCTGTGCTGATTGTGGAGTAGCAATAACAAAATTTTCAAGCTGACCAATGTTGTGGCCAAAATGAATGTCCAAGTAGCATCATTTTTGCTAAGGACCAACTAGACATCATTAGAAGTCTTGCAGTGAACAAACCATATCAATATGATCTTCCATTCAGGAAAAGTTATACAGTAAAAACTGTCATGAGCGACCTCTGCTATGAGCGACCACCTGTCATTTCCGACCACAATCGTAATGCACGGATCGATTTTATTATATAAACGCTCTGTTATGAGCGACCACCTGCTGAACGCGACCAACGACCACTATGTCTTGGCAAAATATGCATTTCGACACTGCTATGAACGACCACATCGCAAAAACGAGGATAAACTCCGCTGACCTTTATTTAATCCCTGTAATAACCACCGCTCATACCTTTCTAAATAAAAACAAAAAAAAATTTAAAAAATAGGCTGGCTACCAATGTCTGAATATTTTAGCTATGCTTATAGTGTTTTATAGTTTCTGTCGTAAACCAGACTGAAGTATATGTCGATGATTTCCTAGTCTGGTTCCCTGCTTTGTATGCTCCCTGCGTTGTCTTCTTCTATTCGTATAGGGGTGAGCAACGCAGGGAGCATACAAAGCAGGGAACCAGACTAATTATTCCCACACTTAGCCTTCTTCCCGGCTTTAATCACAGGACCCGACATCCATGTGAACGACCATTTCACGAGAACAGACGGACACCACTGACCTATATGTAATAAATTGTTATAACAACCGCTTGATTAGTAACGATTGTTCTGATCAAAAACAAGCATAAAAGGAATATTAAAAAAAAGGATTGTTGCTACTGGTGATGGATGTTACAGTCTGTAAACCAGGCTAATGTACATGTCACGAATTGCAGTTGTGGTGCCCAAGTTGACATAATGGCCGCATATATTGTTTGTCTTTAGAGTTAATCCGTATTGCCGGGGGTGAATAAGGTCATTGTCTATTAAACCAGCAAGAGAGAATCGTTTGTGGGATTTGAATGATAGTGTTCAAGACTTGTGATGTTTGTTGTTTTTCCCCCTGGTGTTAAGTGATTACAGCCCAATCACAAAGCTGTCGTCTATTTAAGTTGGTGTGACCGGGTTACACACTTAGCTTATAGAGTTAATCTCTGTATGTCATCTTTGAATGAAGCCACTGACTTTTGTCTCAGAGTAAATGGTTCTGATTTTGGATGAGATAATTGTTTTTGGATGAGATAATTGTTTCTTTTTATTTCATTAATTGTTACATAAACAATGAACATGTATAGATTTTTCATATTTTCCCACAGCCCAGTCAAAACCGTCTTTACGTTTGATATTACAACTGAGCAATAATAATTTTAACACCTAGAACCTTAATGACAATGGATGAACCTCCAACTAAAAGAGACAAATTTTAAGGCTGGAGAAAATAATTATTGTAACTGAAAGAAGTGAAAAAGAGCAGACCACTTGCAAAAAGGCGATTTAAATGTTGGTAAAACATATCTAGGTTGTTATAAAGAAAAATAAGTAATTCAGAAATGATTTCATATGCTAAAATATGTGATCTTCAGATGTAAATGTGATTTCATGTTTAATGACAGAGGTATATCTTTACTGCTGTATAATTTTGTTTATAGATGAATACATACAATATTTTAGCAAGAAATATTAATAAAGAATAGAAAATATGTACAGTGATTGCGGTTATTTTTCTTGAAATTGTTCTGAAACTGGACCTTGGAAACTGGTCTTTTTGTACAAGCCTGCTATGAGAGACCACCTGTCTTGAGAGACCGCTTTTTGTTGGCAGAAAGGGTGGTCTCTCATAACAGGTTTTACTGTAATCTGGTTCGCAAAATGGCCACAGTGGCAGTCATATTGTATGTCAGCACTTTACCATTTTTCATTTTGGACCAATGAGACGAATATGAGTTTCATCACAATCTGTGAAATATCTTAGGTGAAGTGGTAATAACAAAACTTGCTAATGGTTGGACAACAGGCCAGGCCATAAGCTCTTCTAGTCTATGACCACTGGAGCTAATATAACAATAATGATGCATGACATGAGCACATTTATTTTGAAAATAAAGTAACCTTCCAGTACATATTGAAGATGATTGACAACTACAAAGATGGTTGAATATATGCAAAGTAAAAGTGGAAACAATCTATCAAAATGGGAGGTAAAAATCAGGCAAAAAACTATACCTTATTACACTTTGTCCCATACACAACTTGTTTATCACTGAGCCACTGTGATGCAAAAATTTTGTTTATGTTCCCCACTTTACACTCCTTTTCACGAAAAAGACCAGGCATATGATGTGACATATATTCATTAACTGAGTCAATTGGTGGGGCTCTCCGCAAACCAAGCTCCCTTTTTTGAGTGAACAGGAAAACATCCTTTGGTACTTGGGATGTTGCTGTCAAATGCTCAGGTCCTATAGATGCTTTTCTGATCTCACAGGTGGCTGTAAAACAAGAAGATCTTTACATAAAAAAATCATGAACAGAGTATTTTATTATTTTAACTATTATTGTCATTATTATTTTAATATTACCATGTTTGATATTGGACTATAATATTTGAGCAAAAGGACTTCTCTCTCCAGTCAGGATGGAAGCTGTTGAAAATGAGCAGTGTGGAAAACTTAAACTTCATAACGTTAAAACGAGTCACTTTAAACTCCTTATTTTGCAAATCTTCATGTCTGTGTGTGTGTGTGTGTGTGTGTGTGATTTAGATTTTAAGGTAGCTTTAACAATATTAGTCATGTCACAATGATGTCTGCAGTGTGGCAGTTTACAGTGATGTCTAGCACTAGAGCATCATGCCGCAGACAAATAACATCATGTCCCATCTAGTCACATTATCCTGACACCAGGCCAACCAATTCTAACACTATCCTCTTAATGTTGTGTGTCAAGTGAGGCAGCTGTTTGTACCATTTTTATAATTCTTTGGTATGACTCTGGGGTTCGAACCTGCAACCTCCCGCATCCAAGGCAGACACTCTAACCACTTAGGCCAACAGAGCAATCTATCTTCATGTCAGATGATTAAAATAGTGCTAAAATACTATTAAAATTTTATGCAAATTTTATAATTTGTCTTATTTTGCTTCATCACAGTTGCATAACAAAGCAGCAACCATGAAAATAGGTAATAGTTGAAAATTTGCAAGTTTTCATCATACAAGTCCTATTTTGGCATATATTTATAGGATGAAATATTAGATAAAATGATTACTTGCTTTTAGTACTGCACCTGGATGTATTCTTGTAGTAATTTGCTTCTGATTTGCACCAAAAATTAAAATTTTCTCTTGTATTGTTTGCAAAAACCATAAATGATATGCTAGGTGGGCATTCTGTTGATAGGAATATAATTTCTCGAAATTACAATTATCAAATTAGAACCAAAATTTACTACAGAACATAAAACTTCTTTTCCAAGTTTCCACTTTGTTAAAGGGAAAATTTACACAAAAGTTGACATTCACTTTGATTATTAATGTGCCTTAATGAACCAAACAAGGTGGAGAGAATTTCATAAAATCAATCCAGGGTGAAATGAACTTTGATTCTGATCCAGTTTAGACAAAATTACAGACATGTTGGCAACTATTTTACTTGACTCACCATACAGTACAATGCTGTTAGATTAGTAGGCCTAGAAATGTGATCAATGAACACCAATGTGCCACACGAGTGAAAAAAGAAAAAAGCAAAATTTACCAAGACATGTCACAGGATCATGTACAGCAACAAAATGGGTAGCGATCCATCGTACAGGGTTTGATTATTTTCAGGATAGTTGGAATCATAAAATAGGAAAACTAATACAGTGTATTTATATTTTTTCTCCTTACTTAAAATTTATTTCATGTTTTCATTTTATTTCAGTAAGTTGTAAATTGAAAAATAACATACAGCTAGAATTGGGTAACATTTCTGTTGAGGCATAACAAATCTGTCAATAATTTTTTACTTAAGTATGCAAAACCATATCAAAGCATGAGCAATAAATCAACAAAACACAACAGCTTTTGAAAAAAATGACATGGAGGTAATATTCACACAAAGAAAAAAAGCTAGAATTTTTATACATTTACAATAATCATGATCACAATCTCAAGTACATGGATACAATGGTTGTATGATATCTGTTAATTCACAAAGGAAGTACTGAAAAATCATACTATTTGTGGGTACACTGAAATCACAAGAATCTATGTTGTTCAGTCGATTCTTAACAGCTAAATCCCAAATTGAAAACTGGCTTGTACTGCTGACATGCTGAACACAGGCAAGACTGGTCACATGTTAATGTAAAACCCTATAGCCTGTACAGCATAGTTATGATAATCAGGATTCAAGTTTAACTATTTTTCTAATTGCATCTGTTTTAGAGTGGAGAAAATATCAACATGCAAAGTCCTATTGCTGATGGCAGTATTTTTTTTTGTTTACTTGTATTAATCAATACAGTAAGCCATTAGTTATTGAATAAGATGGAAGTAAAATTTGTCATTCAGATTCAACTGCAATTTTTATTACCATCTTAAATTAAAAAAAAAAAACATGTCACTTGAGTCACACTGAATTGATTGTTTCTTGTTTATAACTTCAGATTTTTAATGGGCAAAAAAAACGTGATTCAAACCCCAAAAATGCAATATAATGCAAATGACAAGGAAACAATTTATCATATTCATATTCCTTGGAAAAAATTTTGTTTTAGAAACAATTAACCAAATGAAATCTTTTTGCATCACAATTACTAGCTACTTTGAAATGGAACCTTGACATTCAAGAAATATGCACTAAGGCAAATCATACTTTAGTCCTATTAAGATATAATTTACCTACAAGTATCGTCTTGCCAATTAAATGTGAAAGAATTAGCTTTCAAAGATTTGGTTAGACTTATTTTAAAATATGCTTGAACAGTTTGGGACCCTTCTTCTAAATGCACCTATCCCATGATAACTCATGATCAGTGATATCTATAATCATCAATTCAAGCATATGAGATAGTACGACACAGGAAGGGAAACAAATTTTGCAGTAAAATATGTTTCTCCAAGAATACTTACCTGATTGCATTAACGTCAGGAAAATATGCTTGCTACCTATTTGATCCAGCATTCTCAAAAAAACGACATCAGCTTTTCTGTCAATATGCTGACAAAGGGCAGTAATTCATGCCATTAACTCCCCTTGCCATTGCAAAATGTTGCTAGTTTTAAGCTGAGCAGCATATCAATGAGGATGTTTGCATGGCAGGGAGGTTGGGAGGGTTTTAAAAGGAATGTGAAGGTAAGTATTCTTCGAGAAGCATAATTTACTGAAAAATTTGCTTTCTCATATAAATATGTCCCGGATCACATTAACTTTAGGAAAATATGTAAAATAATAAGGAAATGCTGAGTGTCCTACATACACCTGGCTATCCTTTCAGTGAAGAAAGGCTGGATTCCCTGTGTGAATGATAACCTGCCCTCCTAACTTGAAAGCAGCACAACCTAGTCACATAATCTGTACAAATAATAATGACTAAGAAAAGGATTACCAAACTCTTCTTACTGAATCTTTTTTTCAGGTGAATCCAGCAAAAGTGCTAAAACTAATTATGCCCATCGGAAAGCTGTGATGCTGTCAACTGGGTCAGGTGGTCATCTGGGCAGCAGCTGCTGGATCCACCAGATGCAAATATTGTCGCTGTGAAGCTAAATCATTGGGAGAAAGAGTTCTTTTCTTAGTATGCTTTAAGTAATGCTTGACAGTGTGGACAGGATGTTGCATGGTTGTTTCTCTTGATGTATCTATCTCAGAGAGAGAGAGTACATGATAACTGATCGAATGCTAATGGTAGCCTATTCTAGTGGCATCATTAGGATCATGGAACCATCTCATCTAAACTGGAAAAAGTCTGGGTCCACTGAAAGAGCACAAACTCACTCACCCCTTCAATTCTGAAGGTAAAGTTATCAGAAAACATGTTCTGTATGATGGAATCTTCAGTGAGGTTCTGGTTAAAGGCTCAAAATGATCTGAACTAAGCCATGTCAAAACCCATGAAAGGTTCCATTTCAGAAACAAGTGAGGGATTTTGGTCTACTCAAGTCAAAGTTGGCTATTAGGTCTGATCGATATTTATCATGACTGATATTCCCTAATGCCTGAAAGTGTCAGATATCATGAAGCAGTAGTTTTAGATGGTACCAATTGAGGCCAACTTTTATTCCTTGTAACAGCTGGAGAAAAAAAGTAGTCAGCCAGTTGAAGAATTGAAGCACTCAAAGGGATGATGCTGTTGAAATTCAAGTCTGAACCATTCTTGAAATGTTAACCACTTTCCCTCATATCCTTCAAAGACTTTCTCCACAATCAATGGTTTAAATTCTTTCTTTCACAAGGTTCCCCTGACAGGAACCAGGCAAGAAATACAACTCAGTCTAGACAGAGATGGAATCTCTCTGACTGCAGTTGTTTAAGAAGTTTTGTCTCAGCAAATCTATCACCAAATTGAGCAGATCATTGAACTAGAACTTATCATATCAGAGATGGCTATCAGAATCAATTTGCAGTTCAGACCTCTCAAGTCTATTATTTTTTATACTAAGACTGCAGGTGGGTAGGCAAAAGCTGGCAACACCTTCAACTGATTGAAAGTGCATCCATGGCAGAAAGTTTCTGGGTAAGGATGTGGAGAGATGAAGGTTTGTGATCCACCTTGGTGCCAAAAAAATTGATCATTGTATGTACCCAAAGCCTGCAAATCTGAGAAAAAGCCGACTGATTGATGGGCCATTTGGTATGAATGTGCTGACCTTTTCTTTACAAAAAGTCAGCTAGAACACAGAGTCTACAGTAAATGTGTCTGATTTGCACATTGATATTGAGTTATGAGCAGCAACACAGAAACTACCAAATAAGAACACACAGGTGAGATGGACATGTGGGCAGAACAGCCTCACATATGTGTATTGCTAGCAAGTATCACTGATATACACAAATTATAATTTCCTTTGTCGTAAGTTTCAGTTGACCCTCTCTAAGTACTAAGTTACAAGTAACTTTCATAAGTAAATACAAATGAAGAAAAGCTTCACACTAGTAGCTAGAATTACACTCAAACTGGAAAACTGCTAACGATTCAAAGTCCAACATCATCAATGATGGGCTACAATGTTACTGTTTTGATGTAGTGTACAACATATTTTTATAAATTTTACAGAAAATAAAAGCAGTCATGTTTACAGCCAATAAATTCTTGTCACAGTCTGAAAGGCAACCAGGTGAGTCTTGTCTCAGTGAGATTAAAAAGCAGCTGGTAATCGACTTTCATAAAAGAAAGTTTTAGAATTCCCTGACTGCATATCTTGCTGGACAGACGGTCTGCATTCTCTTCAATTTTTACAACTGCAGAAGACAGATAGAACTCTCCTCCTCATGTAAGTCTACTGAAGCCTTGACCATACAGGCCTGAGTGGTGGTAAAGATGGACAGTATTTTGATATGGACAGACCTATCAGTAAAATATGCAATATTCAATGACACCATACACCCATGTGTAGTACAGGTTGCATAAAGTGACAAATCTACAGTTGCTTTGCATGAGGTACATTTGACTGGACAGCTGATGGGCTGGTCGGTAGCCATATAATCACACATAAATATTAGAAGGTTCATATGAAAAGAAATTATATGATCCTGTTGACTCATCTTTGTTTTTATAATCCATCAGTTTTGTGTTCCACAATTCAAAATTGTTAGCACCACATGTTCTCCACAATTCAGAAGTGCTAGCTTCACATGTTCTCCACTATTCAACAGTGCTAACACCAAATGTTCTCCACTAGTCAACAGTGCTAGTATCAAATGTTCTCCACTAGTCAATAGTGCTAGTTTCACAGTTGTAATGACGTTTTGCAAACTTGAATTATATCTTCAGTGGTTGGCTCCCCTAAACCTCCCTGTACAGTTTTATGTCCTTAAGCTACCTAAGAGCTGTTACTTAGGCAGTATGACCTCGACCCCAAAACATAAATATCAGGGTCAATGTCTTACATTGTGGGACTAAACTGTCAGTCAGCTCCTGGCATAATTATTAGGATTTATGGGCGAATAAATATAAATATGTGATAATGATCCTGGTAAATCCAAAAAAGCTAGTTTTACTCCTTGAAAATACATTTTTCAAAATACCTTGAGTAAAGCTACTACATTATCAGTGCTCAAAGAAAATTTGTTTTTGACACAGGCCCTGGGCTGGTGACTTAAACCCTGACTGAAATTCCACAAGCCCAGATTCCAATTTCTATATGCCCAAAATTTCCACTTATTTTATTAATATTGTCACACAATGTTGCAATAGCTACGTTTTGAACATAAATTCAATAGGGTTCAAAGGGGTTTGAAAGTAATGCAAGTATCATTAGTGTTCATCACTATGGACCGGATGGTCCTGGTGTTCAATCTTCTCTGCTGGATTCCCTGAGTGAATCCTTATTAGAACTGAGTTTACTAATCCAAGTTTCCACTGACCCTTGACACTCCATTTTTCATATTTGGACATTTATGTTGGGATGTAGCATCAGAGTCTAATGCCTATCGAAAAGTTAGAATTCGCCTACACCATTTGGTGCCGGCATAGGGTAGCTGCTTATTAGCTGGTCTAGCAAACCTGAGCGACCTTTCACTAAGATATACCTGCATGAAATCGATTGGAATATGATTTATTTTCTCAGAAATTGCAAGCAGAGCATTCACTGTATCTTTAATCCACTGAGAGAGAAGGCAAAACAGCAATTGATGAAATTTGACCTGAATCTCATCATTTGGATTCCTAGTCACATGACTACATCAATCTCTCAACCTACACCCCAACACGAATGTCCAAATATCAAAAACTGGGTGTCAAGGGTCAGAGGAGACTTGATTACAAGTTGACATATGTTGATATGTTGTTTGCAGTATATGCAAAGAACAGCCCTGCCCCCTTCCCCAATCTTTTGTTTTCTTTTTTTTCCTGGCTTGCTTCACAGAGTAAAACTCCACCAACCAAAAGTCCTGAAATTTATTTTTGTTGGGGTTTACTGAAAGCTAATTACTTCCTAAATCAGCTTCAAAAATGAATTACACTTGAACACTATTCCGACAAGTGAAATGATCATTCTATATATGCAGTAAAATCTGACTTAAAAGAAATACTGCCGCTGTTCACAAACTTGTCAAAAATATAATACATATGGCTTAAACATTCTAACTGAAGGCAATATGTAATAACTTTTGTTCTTGTACATGTATCTAGTATCTCTTTGATTTACCTATAATGGGTTGTTTCACTTCTTAATCCTACCTATGCAAATTGGCATTCAGGGCTCACCCAGTGCAGCCTTCAAACACATCACACTTGCTATTGTCAACAAATTAAGTAATACGTGAAATGAAGGCTTATACCCGACTTCTTTGCATTTAACTGCCGCTACTGAAACTGTACAAGTGATAGTTTTACAATTTTACAATCAACCCCAATCATGTATTTTTAACATGACCATGTTTCAATTTGATTAAAATCAGATCTCAATTTCATGTTGGACAGTGGTGATCTGATTTAGATTGCTCCGTGTTATGGCAGGCATGTCAACATCTTCCAAATACATTTACATATTTCATTTGCGCCAACAAAAAGTTTCCTCAGGCAAATTAAAAATTCTTTTTCGACTAGACCGACGGGCACCTCACTTAGAATACAGGACGGGTCCGATCAAAAACCGTCGGGCTATCGGAGTTTTTGAGCACTGTCATTGGCATACACCTTAATTTAAATCGTAGGAAAAACCGACTCCATGCTGCAAAATGAATCAATTTCCAGTCGGTTATTTCATTATTGAACAATTTATTATTTGTGACAATTGTTATAAATTATATAGTGGTCATCGAAATTATCCTGTTTTTAATGCATACTGGAAGTACCACAACGAAGCTCGTTACCTATTCTACTGTAAAGAATAATGAATAAGTGCCATACGTTTCGCACTCAACAGAAAGTTATCGTTCTTTGCACACAATAATATTGCGTGAAACAAGATTTTCATGCTAAAGGATCAAATAAAATCAAGCGACCTTTATGATACATGTTGTTTTATCCTTTTCTTCTACTTCTTTGTAGCAACATATTCCAACCCTTAACATCAAAGAGAAAATTCCAAACTTTGACGGTTGTTTTACGCTCTTCGTAGTTCGTTACCAATTGGAATACTTCGGATTACCTTGCCGGTCTCTTATGCATTATTATCTAGTCGCTAAATAGTCCGGTCGGATATTTTTGCCCATGCATTCGTACTGTATATTTTATCATGCCTGCCTCATCCGTCTCCGTGCAAATTCTTTTTATCCGACTAAAAGAAAAATCTATTCAGATCAGTTTGATTTTAATGAGAATCTAATGCTATAATTGTCTGATTAACTTTCTCGCAGTATATTAGTTTATGCCCCAGAGAACTC
>JAECUM010008179.1:0-86049 GCA_016617855.1 Megalonaias nervosa | reverse complement strand
ACACACACACACACACACACACACACACACACACATTTAACCTGAAAGTGCTGCAGGTATGGCGAATTGTGACTCACTAGTAAGAATAAGATTTAAAATAGTACGAACTTTTTTGCGTGGCACACGCCTAATAAATGAAAGATTATTGATATATTCTAATATCGAGCACTCTCTCTATTTACCTAATCTGCTGCAGCCTTTACTACTGTGCTATTTTGAAAGTTTACTAAAATAAATTAAGTTGATAAAGTTCTACAATTCTAATATTTATAAAAACAAGCAAAGGAAATGGAACAAAGGAAAACCAAACACAAACGTCGGAGGCTTATGCACTTTAACAATGCAGCTTAAATAGGAAAAATCGAAAGCGTCGTGCTAAAGGAATCTGATGATTATACATTTAAGAGCTTCTGAGCATTGGCGGCGCTAGAGATTGAGGCGCCCGGAGGCAATGTTATTTAGTGGTGCCAATATTTTGCTACAGAGAACAGTTTTTAGTGTCAGGTGGAAACTACCTTCTACCACCCACATCCTAAATATAAGTTTTGGGAAGAACTGTTCCCGTTACATATAGGTGAAGTCGAAATACTACGAAAATTTCAGCTGACCCGCAAAATGGTCCCGATGGCGCCCCCTTCTCTTGGCGCCGTAGAGAAATTGCCCACTCCCGTTCGCACTCCTGCATATATGGAACTATTAATGCAGATATTTTCTCGAAGATTTTAGGTAAAAATACACACGATATAAGAACAGAACAATGCAGAATAAATCCAAACAGAGGTTAGAACGAATGATTGCAGATACGTAATTATGTTGATGTTCACCAATTATTGACAATCTGATTGATTTAAAAGAACTATCATGTAAACCACGTGTACCGAAGTTGAAATCACTAGACCAGTTAGAGTCAATGGTATTATTTCACAAATGAAAAAAAAGTACTGTACCAATCAGGTATATTATTTTCACAATAGAAAACAATACCGGCGCTTTAGTTTAACTGTTCAATTAATAGTGTGTATATGCAACCTTGTAATAATAACCGGCATTTTTGTAGCTATTAAACCCGTGTAACAGGGAAATTAGTCTATAGAATGAACTAGCAGTGTTTAATTGTAATCGTATATATATATATATATATATATATATATATATATATATATATATATATATATATATATATATATATATATATATATATATATATATATATATATATATTATTATTATTATTATTATTATTACGAATCTATCCTCTTAAAATAAGAAAGAAAAAAAGAGTGAAAAGCCACAAGCTTTGTAAAATTCAACAAATAATTTTTTCACCAGAATACAAAGTAAAGATTAAAAAAGGAACTTACGGTATTATGAATTAAGTCAAAAACAATCCTTGAATTACAGACACAAGTCCTAATAATTTAAAGTCCTGAATAAAATTTAGCAGAAATCTAAAATAAATCCAAAACTGTAGGTGAAGATGTGTCTGTGGTAGCTCCTAGTGTGCTGATGTGTCAACAGTCTTTTGTTGAATCATAGTAATATAATTCCAGGTTTGAATTCACTATAAATTCCAGTGAATGTCTCGATCCAAGAATTTTATCAGAGCACTTTTATTTTCAGAGAAAATAATCACTTGAATTCAATAATTTGAAGAAAATAGACTCCAGCCCAAAATATAATATAACTTGATTGTGCTAGAATATAAAACACGAATGAAAAATCCGCTCAGTTACAAGGTTAAATAGTTCTCTACTTGACCTAAGGTCACAATTAGCATTTTCTAAAGGAAAATTTAAAAAAAAAATACCAAGAAGCCTCTAATGGAAAATAGCCTTCTAGAAAGATCTTGATGTTTGCAAAATAGAAATATTAGTTATTAGTAGAAACCAGAACTTAGACTATATCAAATACACTAAGTAAATTCCAGTACCTAGATCTAGACCCAAATAAGCATATTCACTTACTTATTAATAATTCTGATTTTAAACTCATACACATAGAGAATAGTGTAGCTATGTATTGTTTACAGAAAGAAAATAAATTCAGGTCAAGCAGAAATGAACTCAATTCTGGACACGGTCAAGTCCAACAACATACAATGTTACATTACAATATATAAGAGTCACCAATTTACATCTGTTACGAGTACAAATAGATAGTTTATATGCACTTAAAGGACTTTACTGCATAGGTGGAACAAAGCAAAATACACCATCAACACAGTTTCGGAATAAAATCATCAATTGCCTCGGTTGGCATCGTAGCAACATCCGACACATCAAAACAATGAAGGAACTACATTCATTAATCGATAAAGTGCGAAAGGAAATGCAACGCATTACAGACTTTGTGCAAGATATTAAACGTTGCAACATGACGAGAAATGGCGCAGAAGCAAAAAAGCATTGAAAAAGAAGGAGTAAAAAAAGATGTCTCTGGAACATTATTCAAACGTCATACCTAACATTTTAAATTTATATCCATGTAAATTGTAACTGTTGCAAAACATTACAGATTTAAGTTTTGTCTCTCTAATGCGTTTTCTTTTCTGTGTATCTATGTGTATTCCTTATTGAATATTATCTAATCACATCTTGTGTAATCCTATCACAGTTAAATGTTAGCTTCTTTCCATTGCTGAAATTGAAACATTGGTTTTCATTTTCAGTTTCTCTGACGTTTTATTAAAATATTGCCGAGACTCCTTTGGACTAATTTGTCGAATCACGTCTGGCCATTGTGATCGTTGTATTAACTGCCACATCAATAATTCTATCTCTTGAGATATAATCATAAAGAGAAAGCAATTACATTTCAGTACTTTTTGTTAGCAGGCTTGGCCATTGTATTAGAAAGGATTCTATCGTACTGTAGAGAAATATTTTCCTGTTCATTATTTCTGGTTGGCACCTTCTGTAACTGTAGATCTAAAATCTTGAGTAGGAACAGAAAGATAAAACGGAGAATGATCTGTCAGTGTTTGCAAATGACGTTTTTTCTTCTCCAAATTTCTTTCTGTATACAATGAACTGAACAGCTTCTGTAACAGTGTTTTGTGCATTAGCCACTGATGGTCGTAACTTTCTGCGTTTTTCACTTCTAATTCCGCGTTCTGTTTTGCATGTTTTCACATGTACAGGTCGTGATAAATCTGTTGACGTCATAAAAAAAAAAAAAAAACTATATAATTATTTAACTGAAAAATATCATCGCTATCGTCAACACTGGTACTCTCTAATAATCATAACCATTCTTCCTAAATTGTTCATGGCTGCATTATTAGCATATCCTTTAACCTTTATATCGAACGAAAATAGAAATACTAATTGCATTTAAGACATTGGTCCCAAATCTAGATATTATCACTAGAAGCATTTGTTCAGGCGTTAATCATCTTGGTGTATCTGCAATACAACGATGCGTTGGATTAAGGCATTTAACATCCTGTGGTGTTTTCTGTGAAGAGTTTTATATTTTTCATACATTGTCATTGCTATCAGTTGAATTATCTAAACTACAGAGAGGAAAGCGTGAGAGAGAAGCGAGCAAGATCTTAAGCTCGGGCGATATTTATATTTACATAAAATACTAAAACACATTACAACGACAATAAGACTTCTTTTAAATAATCTGATCATCTGACGGTTGGTGAAAATCACTAAGTTTCAGTTGTAAAGGTTTTCTAAAACAGCATCAGGATGAATATAAGAATAAAGAGAAAAAGCTTCCTTAAATTTTTTTCAGTTCTAATTAACCAAACCTTTTTCTGCTATTCTTTTTATGCGTTAATCGAGTGGTTCTGTCCTTTTTACTGCATTTCTTCAGTGGGTTATCGTTCCTTACTCTCCTTTGATTTATACAATTTGGATTAAACAATCCAAACATTGCTGTATTAATCACAATTGCTGCTGTTGTTTTAAATGGGAAGAATGAAAGTAGGGCACAGTTATACCAGCCAGCTCCAATAAATAACGAATCAATATTGCTCTGTTCTAGATAATATGTAAGTGAAATTTTATAATGTTTTTTATTTCCACCAAATTTATCATTGGGATCATTAAGCTTTACAAAATTATCAACATACGTTTTAATTATCTCTAATCCAATATAAAATTTAATATTAATTAAAACTCGAATCAGTGCGTTTCAAAAGAATGTAAATAAGCCCGACTCCATTATTAGAATAACACTGCTGAAAGTACACATTATATGTGGCTTGTATTAATCACGACGTGACGGAGAATCGTCAATTTTATAAACTGTAGTCGTTGCTCAAGGAGTACATTCGGTCCTAATAATTTTCAAGAATCCGTTTATATTTGTCGACACAGCCATATTAGTTCTTATAATATTAAGAGGTTAACTTTCTAAGATCACGAAAATACCAGGTACAAAATTATGCTTCCATACAAAGCGAAAATAATACAACAAAATGCATCCAGGTTTCACTTTTCTTCACATCCATTTAACTATTTAAATTTCATCAGTTGTCTTATTAACTGTGATATATTTTATTGCCGTTGCTATGGTTAATTTAGTTTAAAGTGTGTTTATGTTTCCTTCTATATATGGTATAATTGTATTAATTTTCTCAGTTAATGCTAAATCCTTTTATCAAAAGGACTGATTGCAATTTTTTTTCTTGATCTTTTTTGAAAGCTTCTGTTTCTGTTGCAAACATTTGTTCAATATCATTTCAATCTTTTCTTAATCGATTCACCTTTTTGTCCGATTCATCAACATTTCCTTATACCACACATATTTTACTATGAGCTCTAGATCAGCAGTAGTAAATGGGGGCACTATAGTGATAATGGGACTTTAATGTTAAAATAGGGTGTTTGCACTGGCGACAAGGGGAATTTAACATGGGTGGGTCTGTATAGCGACAAGGGAGATTTAACATAGGGAATGTATAGTGAAAATATATTGGGCCTGTATAGTGAAAAGGGAAATTGGATATGGGTGACCTCACGGTACTGGACACTGGGGAAACAATGGCAACAATGTTGCAAAGGGCTGACCTCAATCGGTCTGAACAGTGTTGCAAGGGGCTGACCTGAATACGCGCAACTCTAGGGACAAACACAATAGAGACATAGACATAGCGACATGGTTAGAAACAGGGTTAGAGACATAGACATAGACATACATAGATTTATCTACATAAATCTATCAAACAAATAACTATACAACCGACTAAAAATAATTTTAGGCAAGAGAGAACAGGCATCTTTTCGAGACAGGTGAGTGGCCCTGAAAAGGGCCTTTGTTTCTTTTCTTTTTTTTTTTTTAACACCATTCAGTTAACATAGAGTGCACCGCACGAGTCTTCTTCTCTTCCTCAAACTTCGTCTGACATCTGGACCGTAGATTAAGACTTGCTTCAGGAAACCTTGCCTCTCCACATAGATTCTTCGTTTCCAAAGGGCCGTTTCGGTGATTTTGGTGATAACCTGTAATGATTTGACATTCATGGGATAGTCCGGGTGGAACAGCATCGGCGATAGGAGGGTAGACGATTCTACGTTAGTCCACATCCTGTGACGAGAACAGCTGAAAGGAATGAGGTGAACCGCGGTTATTTAGAGTGGAAGAGCGGATCGAAACGGATTGAGTTCTTTCACCATGACGGAAACTACGAAGACGATGAATTGGGGTGCATCGGCTGTGGAGACGAGGAGTGATGGCATAGCAGCGGCTACGAAAGCAAAGAAAGTTCTACTTCCAGAAGAGAACGATTTTAATTGGGATTTAGCGGATTTTATCTCTTCACAAGAATTTATTCCGGTACCACTACCTTCGCCGCTTTCTCCTTCCTTACCGTACGTCGAGGATTTTAAACAGAGGCAGAAAGAAGAATTGGAGAAATTTTTATTTTTGCAACAGCATAAATAAGCAGAACAAGCCTTTCTCATTCCACATCAACAGCGAGAAGAATGTCTATCATCACAATCAACATTTCGATACCATTACCAGTATCACCGGATTCCAGGAATACAGTTTTTATTGTGAGAAATGTGATTATGGGTATAACAATCGAGAGCAACACAAGCATTGTGGATCGAAATGTGAGGGATGTTTGGCATCTAAACCCTGTCTTGGCGAAGAATGAAAACCCAAAAGGACAGTTTGTATGGACGACGGACGAATGCCACCTGTTTGCTGTATCACGCTGACGAGGAGAAAGAAGAAGAAATCAAACACTTGGACGTGTTTTCGCTGTATCCTTACATGTGCAAATGTCACTTTTCCGCAGGGCACCCACAATTGCTGACAGAACACATCGACGTGGAAAACATTCGACAATACGAAGGATTGATTAAATGTAAAGTCTTGCCTCCCACGGACTTGTACCATCCCGTTTTACCTCACCATTGCAAAGGAAAACTGATGTTTCCCTTGTGCCGTACTTGTGCCGAAACGTGCAACCAAGATCAACCTTGTCAGCACACCCAGGAAGAACGCGCCTTGACAGGAACGTGGGTCAGCGTGGAATTGTTTAAAGCTCTGGACCTGGGATACCAACTGTTACAAGTGTACGAAATTTGCCACTTTCCCAAGACAGAACAGTACCACAAGGGTGACGAGACTCAGAAAGACATTTTCGCAGACTACGTGGATGCCTTTTTGAAACTGAAACAAGAAGCCAGCGGCTATCCTTCCTGGTGCCGTACTCCCGAAGACGAAAAGAAATTCAAAGAGAAATACTTGGAGCAGGAAGGCTTCACTTTAGATCATATCAAGAAAAACGAAGGTCGACGATCGTTTGCCAAAATGATGTTGAATTGCTTGTGGGGCAAAATGGCACGACGACCGTGTTTACGCAAGACGGAGTGTTTGACAGAACCTTCCAGCTACTTCCAGATGATTCACGACAAAACCAAATACATGAAACACGTGGACGTCATTCATGAAGACTTGAGCTTGGTCAGTTTCGAAGAAGAACATGTGTTTGTAGAGGCCAACGAATTTGGAAATGTCGTTATTGCAACCTATCTGACAGCCCATGCTCGTTTAAAATTATACGAAGCTTTAGAACTGTTAGAAAATCGTGTGCTGTATTTTGATACGGACAGTTGCATCTACATCGATCGCCTTGGTCACCGGCACCCTAACATCGAAGGAGACCGTTTAGTATCCTGGACGGACGAGCACCCTGACGACAAGATTCTAAGTTTTGCTAGTGGAAGTCCAAAAAATTGCGGATACGAATATCGGGACCAACAAGGAGAAGTGCACACCGAGTGTAAAGGGAAAGGATTGACTCTAAATTATCGCACCAGTCAAGTGGTGAACTTTGGGGTTTTGAAAGAAGCCTTGCAGTCTGGAGAGGATCAACATTTTAAAGTGGCCACCTACGAGCCTCACAAGATTGTAAATTTAGCCACACACCAAATCGTCAGTAGACCCTTGGAAAAAGTGTATCAAATCGTGTACCAGAAGCGAGTGAGGCTTCCCGACCACTTCACTTTACCTTACGGACAGGTCTATATTGGTTAGCATATTAAAAGGGAAAACGTCCAAGACCGATAGTTCATTGTGATTACAATTGCCAAGCGAGAAAGATGAATCCTTTCAAACACACACAATTCAAGTTCGGTGATTCTCAAGTGGAGTGCGATGCTGTGCCTTGCGATTGCAGGGATGCCGTACGCTGTGACCTCAGTGATTCAGCAGGACATCGTGAGAACTTTGCTATGACTACTACTACTACTACACCTACTACGGGAAGTGATGCTGTGCGTGTCAAACCTGACAGATGCGAAAGTGATGCCACTCGTTATCGTGGACTCTCTACTGGTTTTTATTCTCAATGTCACGCTAATGTATAGCTACCACCCCACCGAGATCATCCATGCCTGAGCAAACTACTTAGGGTTTCACTGTATTCTCATCGAAATGAACCTGTGAAAGAAGAATATTTGTTCCCTGTACGTTTGTCTGAATACTGCGACTTTGAAAGTCGATTCCAAATCTTTCTAGGAAAGTAGCCTAAATATCTGGGAGGACCTACCCCCGTAGACTTAGCCAGAGCCGGATTTATCTACTTCGGCGAAGGTGATAAAGTCAAATGTTTTAGTTGCGGTGTGTCACTTCAGGAGTGGGAGCAGAAAGATTCAACTTACCTGGAACATGCTCGATGGTCTCCGCACTGTCACTACCTACCTTTGCTGGGACCCCTGTAATCTCTTTATGGAGACTTTGCAAGAGAACATTTGTAGTTTGCCTGTGGAGTTGAGTGAACACATTTACAAGTGAAACGCAAAGAACAATTGCATCCATTACGTCACCGATGTTTGAACCACTTGTGCCTGAATGCTATAAGAGGAATGATTCTGATGAAAGCGTTCCAGTGACCAGACATCAATCAACTATTCAATGACCAGAAGGACTGGTCTGCTACTGATTCATTTTAATACAAGATAGACTTGCTACAACGAATTCCAGAGGAAGAGTTAGAGGGTTACCAAAATCTTATATAAAATCTAATCTTGGTTGAAGAGGAAACTTCTGTACGGTGTGTGGTTTGAAAGTTAGTGACTAAACAATTTAGATTCGCCACTGGAGTTTAATCAGCTCTATGCAGAAAGTACACTTATTTCCTCCGACAAAAAGAGGTATAAAAAACTTGCTGCCATGCCACGACCTTTATCATTCGTGATACAACTGATTCCGTGGAAGGAAATCAATGACAGTATTCAGACAGCGGCGGATTACCAACACTTTTTACGAGAACTGTGTCAATTGAATTGGGGTCGTCGTGTAGTGTGTGTCTTAGTGACTTCATTTCTGGGATTTCGTTTACCAGCCGATTCCTTGTGGGCTCTTTACGATCTGTACCTACCACAAAAGACATGGTGTTTCCTTGAAATGCGCACGAGAAACTAACTGTGTTAAAAGCGTTGCGCTTTCATCTCCAAACATCTCAGTCTCTGTTTGAAGAAAAGTTTCTTTGTGAAATTTTAGCCACTCCGGATGCTTACGAAGATGTGTGTATAGCTTGTTGGTTACACTCTCACTGGAAATATGTACGTGACTTTAAAAATCTTGGTTTCGAGGATTAGACGAAAAAACTGGCTTACATTGCCAAAGATATGTGTTATGCATTCAAAGGAAAAAGTGAACTTAAAGTGTCCAGTGAAAAAGGTAACCTTTAAACCTGTGTTAGCCACAGTGTCAGAAGAACCTGACACCGAGGTAAACCACCCAAATCAGGACATGGACACCCCCGAAAAGTCATTCCGGGAGGACATCTGTGTGACTGTGCCAGGTGTAGAGACTCTAAGAATATTGCCCAGTGTCCCTAGGACAACACACCTTCGTCACAAAAAGTGTTGTACAGTGACTTGTTTATATTCCACTTTGATCGTTTTGATGCGTATTTTATCGATGTACTTAACCATTTGGCTCTTATGTATTTTTGTCTTTCGTGTTCAGTTTTAAAAATGTTGAAATAAACGTGTCCTGAAAAGTATAAAAACTCTTGTCTTGTCTGTGTTCGTTTCAAAAGTGACATCACCTTCACTATGACTGTCTCTGCTGTCTCTGCTACCTCTTTCTCAACTTCCAAAGTCATCGCCGAAAAGTTAGATTGTGTCAGTTGGGACGCCGTGTATCTTCGCCATCCCTTTAACGTGTTAATTGCTGGACCGAGCGGTTCAGGCAAAACCGAATTTGTCAAACGTTTGATCGAATATAAAAGTCATTTGATCGATCGTCCACCTCAACGTATCGTCTGGTGTTACAAAGAGTGGCAATCATTGTACATTCTACTGCGATAAAGTCAAGTAGATTCCATCGTGTTTGTGGAAGGAATTCCTGGCGAAGACGACGGAATCGTGTCTGACCCCAATCAAACTCATCTGGTCATCGTCGACGACATGTTAGGAGAAGACGAAGAAGAAATTAAACTGTGGTTTACCCGCAAAGGGTATCATCGTAATGCAAGTGTCATTTACATTACCCAAAACTTGTTTCAACAAAGTAAAGCCCATCAGTCTCAATGCTCATTACGTGGTCTTGTTTAAAAGTCCTAGATATAAATCGCAAGTGCAAGTGCTAGCCAAACAGTTAGGAACTCCTGGCTGACTCATGCGTACGACGATCCCACTCAAACCCCTCATGCCTCTTTACTGGTGGATTTAAAACCCACTCCCCCCGATTATTTTCGTTTTCGTACTCATCTGTTTCAACACTGGAGCCAAGACGGAGGGCCTGTCGTGTACACGTCCCCGTCGACTTAAAAAATCTATAAAAACCTCGGTCACTTTGGGTCTGTCTCACACATGGTCAACATGACTTGCCTTCAGTCTCATCTTCCTGTCAAATTGATTCGTGCCTTGTACGGCGTCAGTCGCGAAAAAATCCACAAATAAGTGATCGTGTCTTAGAAGCCAGTCTCAGAGAAGTCATACGATGGTTTACGGTGACAGCACGTCAATTTCTTCAAGGCATCATTCACATCCCTCATCAAACCAAACGCCTTTTTGAAAGAAACAAAGTAGCATTGACGCAACTGGCAGATCCCCGCACTGACACTCAAACCAAAAAGCAAATCATTTTGAAACCTGGAGGCCGCGATTCTCTAGGAGGTGTCATCCTTCGCTCCCTCTTAAAATGGGATCCCAATGCCCCAAAAGTCATTCCCAAGAAAAAAGCCACTCCCTGACTCAAACGTACCAAGAAGAAAAAGAGCAGTGGTGTCAACAACAGGTCACAGCCCCAGAAAAAGACAAGTCCCAAGAAAACACCAAAGAAATCGGCTTCTACCCGCAGCAGAGGCACTGCAGCGACGCATTCCACCACTATAAAAACGACCTGGGGCAAACGACGGGTGTCAGTGCTTTTGTGCTCCTGAACGCAAAAGATGTCACTTACAAGTAGTGCACACCAACAATATCGTCGTTCTCCTGTCCAAAAAGGAAAAGGAACAAGAAAAGGACAGTCTCGTCGTTTGACCACGCATCCGAAAAAACGCTTAGCCAAGCATCGACGTCTACCCAAGAAAAGACCCAATCGTCCAACGAAAAATAGGATCAACCAAAGGGGAGGATGTTTGGGAGATGATACGATAATCAAAGATGTCGTCAAACAGACTGGTTACAAACCCTACGACCTACTAAAAAAAATACCTCCCCCCAAAATACGACAAAAAGACGCGTGTGTGTGCCAAGTCATTGACGTCAGTGTATTTTGTGTGCGCTTCTGAACAAACAAAGATGTAACTCCCCAGAGCCCACCCCCCTTCTACCACCAAAGGAAATAAAAGGAAAGGACTGCCTCCTCGTTTGTCCAAACATAGGGATGTGTTGTCGGTCCTGTCAAAAGCCCCTTCACCCATGCAAAAACAACTCACTGAAATATCCTCGAAAGACGTCATCGATACCGTGTGCGAATGTTGCCTGAATATCTTGAAAGGAGCGATACCTTTGCCTCAACATCAGAAAGAATGCTTAGCCAAGCATCCACCCGTTCTTCGCCAAATGGTCAAAAAGACAATACCTATCCGTCAAAAGAAGAAGATGTTAGTGCAACCCGGAGGATTTTTCACCTGTTCTTAGCATTCTTCCTGAAAGGCACATTGGGAACAATGATTACAGGACTCATGACGGTAGCTTCTTCACAAATGGGTCAAGGATAAAAGGATCAAGAAGATAAAAGGGACCTCTGTGGTCAAAAGATCTCAGACGTGATCTTTGGAATCTGATAGAAGGATGAAAACTGACTTTAGTGCCTTACAAACGATGGATGGAATTCCATCGTTGGAAAGAAACACGCACCCCGCATTTATCTCCCTATCCTCATTTGTCTGAAATGTCCCAGTTACAACACGAATTGCAATTGTTGGTGGATCGCAGAGATTTGTCAGAAACGGAAAAATCGCAACGGTACGGTCATGTTTTGCAACGACTTCAACTCTTTCACCAGAAAACTTTAGACGAAACTGTTCGACCGACTCTGAAAGATTTTAAGACCCTAATGAAAAGTCCATCATCATCACCATCACCCCCAGTGACCAAGACAGACGCAGAACCACGGATGCCTGAGGAAGAAGAGGCACGAGAAGTTTTTCAAACACCGTCAGCGTCTCCCATCTCTAGTCAGATTACAGCCTCATTGTTGATCCCTTCCCCCACACGACAACTAGAAGAACTCAAAGCTTGGGTTAAAAAGATGATGCCCACTCCTCCTTCGACAGAAGTGAAAAAGAAAGAAGGGAAAGCAGAGAAAGGCGATCCCATTACCACCACGAACACCTTCGACTTCTACTCCCGTGGCACGTCGGACACGTAAAGCCGTTTCCAAACCACCACCTCAACCCAGCCAGAGTAGCATCAGTGAAGAGTAGGTGATTTATGGGAGAGAGAGAGAGAGAGAGAGAGAGAGAGAGAGAGAGAGAGAGAGAGAGAGAGAGAGAGAGAGAGAGAGAGAGAGAGAGAGAGAGGGGGGGAGGGAGAGGCGGGGAGACAGAGAGAGAGAGAGACAGAGAGAGAGACAGAGAGAAACAGAGAGAGAGAGAGAGAGTCCTGATGGAGAATTTGTTAGCCAGGATTTACTACGATACAGCTCATTATGCGCGATACGGAGGAGTTCAGAAATTGTATCGTGCTGCCAAGACCCAACTGAAAAGTGTCCGTTTACCTCAGGTGCAACGATGGTTACAAGAACAAGACACGTACACCTTACACAAACTCATTCGACGAACATTTTCCAGAAATCGCAACGAGTAGAGGTCATCGATCGTCAATGGCAAGCCGATTTAGCCGATAGCTCTCATTTGGCGACCTACAATCCTGGCATCAAATATTTTTGTTTCATCGATGTCTTTTCCAAATTTGGCTTGGTGGTGCCATTGACTTCCAAATCGAGCACTGAGTTAGTGCGAGCCCTAAAACTGGTGTTGAAACAAAGTGATCGTCACCCTCTTCGATGGCAAACCGACAAAGGCATCGAATTTCTGAATCAAGCTTTCCCAAAAGAATTTTCCACCACGGAGAATCCAGAAACCAAAGCCACCATCATGGAACGTTTTCAACGTACCTTGAAAGAAATATTTTACGCATCAACACATTCTCAAGTACATCGACGTCTTGCCGCACCTGGTCAAAGAGTACAACCAATCTTACAATCGGAGCATCGGGAATCCCGAAACCAAAGCCAACATTGTGGAACGTTTTCAACGCACCTTGAAAGAACGCATGTGGAAATTATTTACACATCAACACACTCTCAAGTACATCGACGTCTTACAGCACCTAGTCAAAGGGTACAAC
Source organism: Megalonaias nervosa (assembly GCA_016617855.1). Taxonomy (NCBI): domain Eukaryota; kingdom Metazoa; phylum Mollusca; class Bivalvia; order Unionida; family Unionidae; genus Megalonaias; species Megalonaias nervosa. Next base: position 72,772 of record JAECUM010008179.1, on the reverse strand, counting down.
CAATCTTACCATCGGAGCATCGGATGTGCACTCAAGAGGTGACTCCCGACAACGAAGTGACCGTCTTTGAGCACCTGTTTGGTACGTCCCCGACTGTGGCTGTCCCCAAGAAAGGTGGAGTGTTGACGACGGGAGACTGGGTGCGTATTGGTAAAAGCAAATTCACTTTTGACAAAGGTTACTTCCCCAAATGGACCACCGAATTGTTTCGTGTCACTGGACGAGGGCGTGACCGTCATCCTGTCTTCTATAAATCGGAAGACATGAACGGGGAAGTGTTAAAAGGAACGTTCTACTTGCCCGAGTTACGAGTGACCAAAAAAGAAGACGAAGTGTGCGACGTCGAAAGTATTATCAATCAAAGAACATATAAAGTGGGAAAATGACGTGTCAAAGAAGTCAAAGTACGTTGGAAAGGATATCCTCCCAGTTTTGATTCTTGGATCGAAGCTTCGCATGTCATCAACTATAAAAAGAAGTGACCATCATGCCCTTCAACACAGCCTCAACAACAACAGTAACCACTCCTTCTTCTTTGCAAGATCTACAAAAGCAACCCTTGTGGGTGTGGTGTGGAGAACGTGTCCTAAAACGCAAATCGTCTTTTTCTGCCAAATCTTTGTGGTGTATTGTGTCATTGGTGCTGTCCTTGCCAATTTGATTTTGCAACAAGGAGACAAACAATTGTGGACCAGTATACTGTGCAGTTGCATCGGTTACCTTCTACCCAATCCTTCCCTGAAATACTCTAAAGGTAACAACAGGAGTCTTGCGACCGACGTCATTCACTCTCCCAACAGTCACCACCAAATCAACAACAACCTTCTTTTGGACACTCCTCTGACTTCGAGTGACCCCTCGGACAGCAGAACTCTGGAATTATGAATAACCAATTTTAATTACCTTTACCCAGTGACAGTTCCATGGATGTGTTTCCCCACATAACTTAATGCTGTTTTACGGCCAAATTACCTCAGGCCATCCAGCTGGATCACGAAGCCCATTAGGAAGTGGCTTTGGTCGAAATGATTCACCCTACACAAATCAGAAACATCACTCAAAATCAAAACACTTTTTGAGGTCGAGGTTCTGAACGACCAAGTGCAAAAATACTATGAAAAGACCAGTGTCACCCAATACTCCACGGTAGATCTATATGATAAAATTCCTGCAGGCTATTATTTTAACGGTCAACATCTGGTGGACACGATTGCTCCCGAATTCAATGCGTTGTTTGGCAAAGCCTTGGACAAAACGAAACGAAGTGTCACGATCGAGTACCATAAAGTGGCTCGTCGCCTGCTGATTTTCGGATGCCAAAACGTTGGCCATTACATTCAGTACATCGTGGTTGGACACACATCCGTACCGTTACTGCAAGTCATTCCTTTCAAAGTGGATTCTGCCACAACGAATGACGAGGAAGATGGAAACACCTATTACGTTCACCACGAATTTGAACATCCTCACTATTTGCCCTTCAGTTTGTCGTATTTCGACAAAATATTCCATGCTCCAAAGGGAAAGTCACATTGAAACTCCATTTTCGAAAACGATTCTCTAACGCCTCCTAAGTCATGTATCCTGTGTACCGGTGAGTCGCTCGACAGCGAGGATATGGTTTAGGAGTTATGCTGAAATCTGCATTTCGTGCGATGGCTCCCGTTTTGAAACCGATGGTAACACGAGGATTGCATGCCTTGAAAGATGCCGCTTTGACGCAAGGCAAAGAATTTCTCCGAAATGTCATCATCGACAAACAAAACCCCAAAGAAGCCTTCTTGAGAGCAGGTAAAAATGTCTTGCTTCAAACTGAAAAAGACATTTTGGGCCGACGAGAAACTCATAGAAATGCACTGGACGCTGCCCAGTCAGGCATTCCTGCTTCCCTGACGCCACAGCAAGGACAAGGCAGAAAGAGACGACGAAGACACCCCTCCCGAGGACTTCACACACACGGAGCTAGAAAGACAAAGAAAAGAAGAACTGTCAGAGAATTAGATGTTTTTGATTATTAAACAGAAAAATGATGCACAGAGAGTCTTACGAATGTTCCAGATCGGAAATGGGTCTGTTTGCCATGTCACCCACTATAATGACGATGGATTAATCCCAATGGGTAGAATTTCATCCCATCTCCTCATTGACGACCTCAGCCCCCACCGAATTTGAAACCAAAGGACAGCCTGAAGATTACATCGATCTGAAAACTGTGCACTGGAGCTCTTAATAATACCGCAATAGAAGAACTACAAATCATTGCAGGAGAGCTTCCACTACATTTACGTAACGAGGAAGCCATATTAAGATAAGAAACGAGAATCTCTACCCAAGGAAAATCACATCCAGCAATGAAAATTACTGAGAAATGCAATGTACCATTCAGTCGGAGCTATGTACCACTACACCCAGGAGGGAAGAAAATACATGAATTAACAAAGGAAGTGAAACTACCTAAACTCCAGGCAGAAGAAATTGAGTACATTGACCCAACCCCATGGGCATGTAAGACTCCAATAATCAATCTTGAGGCTTTAACCTTCGGGAACAAAGCTCTCGAAGCATTGAAAATAAAATCGGAAATACTCAATGCAATAGAGAACAAATATAAAGATCACACAAAACTTTTTACAGACGGGTCCTAATCCATTGAAATAAACAAAACAGCAGGAACACTCTATATACAAGGAACAAACGCAGTACTAAGAAATAGGTTACCAAACCACTGTTCAATATACACTGTCAAATTCTGGGCAATTATCGAAACCCTCAAATGGATAAATGAGAACAAAATCCAAAAAGCAGTCATATTGAACGAATCCTTAAGCGTGTTAAGAACCTTAGAGTCAGGTAAATCCCAAAGTAGATCAAATTTCCTAAACGAAACCAATCTACTACTTAAAAAAACTAAATCAAAGTGAACAAGTAGTGGAATTCATGTGGATCCCATCCCATATGGACATACCAGGGAATGAAACGGATGACAAGGAAGCAAAATTAAAATTACAAGAACATAAAAGCATAGAAATCAGCTATAGCATACAGGTAATATACAGCCAAATTAGGAGGAAAATTGATGAATTATGGCAAACCACGTGGAACAACACCACAAAAAGAAGGACTTTATAACATACTCAAACACAAGCATGTAGAAACATCTCCATCACAAAATTAAAAAAACATGAAAAATCTGAAGATAATCAATAGGATCATGACACGAAAAAACTCCTAGCAGGAAGCTTTGGTAAATACTTGCCAATCAATAGCTTGAGGGGAAATTGTTGCCCCCATTGCCCGCAAGTAAAAGACTTACATCATGTCTTCAATTTATGCACTCATTATGCAAAACAGAGGAAAATATTCCAGAAAAACCAAGAAAAAAGTGGCTCTCAAGGTACATATCTGGAAATTTTGATGCCGAACGAAAGCTCAAATTACCAAAATATTTATATATATTATCAATTTCCTCTCAGATATAGGAAAAACAAGTCAAATATAATCATTGACCCAATCAATCTATACACCGTACCCACTAGTCAACCACAACCAGACCTTAGACAAAACTAAACCAACAAGTAGGTCTCCGCTTTTTTTTTTCTGACAGCGGAGACCAACGTTGTCGGGCAGTAGTCCATACTGAAGTTTTACGCTGTGTTAACCTTCCATCAGTTCTGACGTATCGGATGCTCGCTAGTAATTAATAAATTTATTTCGACTGACCTTGGTATGCGGATGGAAACTAAAATCCCTTTTCTTTTGACCTATGGCGTCAAATCCTTCAGAACATGCACTTTTTAGTAATAATCCCTGTCAGAACAGAACACCTATGTATACATCTATTAATAATAATAATAATCCTCCACATACATACTATTTGTTATTATTGTCATTAATAGCATTACAGTTTTGATTTTTTTTAAAAAAATTATTTATTATTCTCTAGATCTCGAATTTCCGACACGTCTGTCTCTCAATCTCAAAAATAAATATTTACGTTCCGTGACAGATCAATATATACCGTTTCCAGTTAATAAAAATCAACTTTTATGAAGACAACATTTGGAGGCTGTGTTGGTGACAACCAACCTATTAATGTCCTTGACACCTAAGGTGATTTTATATTTTGCCTGGTATATATGCATGCCTGCGTGGACGATGATTTTAGTTCTTGGGTTCCAAAGACAAGTATCGAGAATTGATTCTGTCAATCTGTGCCAATATATTTGCTGGATACGGGTTTGCACATGGCTGCTTTTTGAGGCAGATCTATGAGCAGGAGTGTGTTTTGTGTTTTTGAATACGCAGTCAAACATGATGAATTATTGTCTTCCTGGCAGGTCTAGCGTGATAAATATATCAAAGACTTCGTTGAATCTCACCGTTTCTTCCTACGGGTGATTTAATCTCGCCATTGTTAATGATGTATAGTTTCTGGTAAATTTCTGCAGTCCTCTATGGTAATGCAGGTGCGCGTTTTCCTCTCTGTTGTTCTCATCGTAATCGTGAACTATGGCGTCCTCGTTTGGATCCAACATGTTTTGTCCAGTTAGGTTATATATTATGTTTGTTATAATAGTCCACTTGGAGCAGCCTGAAACTTTGCTTGACTCAGTGTGATCCTATACAGAAATCATCATGCGAGTTTTGAGTTTAATCTTGCTGTGACCAAGCTGTTGAATAATCCCCGCCTTATCCACAGACAAGCAGCGAAAACTTAAATGATCTAGGCCAAATTAACATCTGCTACAATAATGGCATATTGATGCGTCGTAATGTCTCGTGCATCAGCGACAAAATCTTCTGGCGATGCTATAAACAAGCAGCTAAACATACTATTGTTTACAGAGTATGACCACGACTCTGAGATTCACTTGAAGCAAGTGTGCTTTTGCTGGCTACGACAAAATTTTCATGGCAAACTTTGACAACTTGCTGCCAAACGGTATAAAAGCAGTGCCAGAAATAAAAAGCATTTTGTCAAAGGAGCTGCTTTTATATTGCGGCTTATAATTTTTCATTGGCATTAAAATGCTATACACAAAAATAACTGACACGGAAACTGAAGCACGTATTTATTAGTAAACGTGTCCTCACATTTGACATCCATCAAGTAGACATCAAAAGCGCTTTTGAATTACTTGAAAACGACGTTGATAGATTTGCAGGTCAAGACTCTGGTCGGACTGTGCTCGGCGTTTCAAGGTCTGTCGTAAGAACCTCGAAGTACAATCCTCTTCGTGAACGGTATCGCTTAGAATTGCTAGCCAGAATTAAAAAATAGTCAAAGATGAGTTAATGTCCAACATAACAACAAATGTCGGCGGTGATATGTGCTCCGTTTCTTGCACAAAAGAAAATATATGAAATCGAGTTAGAAATTATACGGTATACCAAAACTAAATGGATTTTGCCGATATCCATTTTCCTGTTCAGGTCGATGACGTACCAAATTTTGAATGACTAAATAAAATTTCAGTGAACTATTTGGGTGTGGATGATATCCAGTTTTATCCGCTACATTTTTCGTCTGTGACCAGCGAAAAAAAATTAATTTGCTTTATATTCATAATGGGACCATAGACGGCCACTAATTTGGATTAAAAACATGAGTGGACTCGTGAATAGTCAGTACAAGTCAAAGGCTAAAATGCTTTACTGCAGAGAATATTTTCATACGTCTACGTGTGAGGACATTGTGTAACATGGTCTGGAATGCAATAATATTACAAGATCCGCGATGCCCGGCAAAGAAAAAATACTTTAACACTTGGTACAAAAGTAAGAGTGCCTTTTGCAATTGATGATGATTTTGAAGCACTAACTATTACCTTCGCAGGCGTCGACCACAATCCAGATTTTTTTTTTATGAGAGAGTATCAAGAACACATTCTTTCGAACAAACTGGTCTGCATTAACAATGCTGTTAGCAAACCTATGCAATTTTTATCGCGGCACTGACTGCGTAAAACAATATTTCTCAATGTGCGGTACTCGTACCACCGGTGGCATGCGAAAGGGGTTCAGGGGTTACGTGACAAAACATAAATCACTAAAACTAGCACTAAAAAAAGCACTACGGTACTGGGAAAAGGAGTACGCCGATAAGACTGATATCCGAAACGGAGTACGCGAATGTTATAAGTTTGGGAAACACTGGCGTAGAACATTTTACAAAATATTTGCTTCACGATATTGAACATGCTGCCAGCATTCCTCCAGTAAAATTTATTTATACGGCAGAAGACAGAGACAACGCTATGAAATTTGACTTCTGCTGGATTTGCGAAAAGCATCGTGGTTAAGATAGAGCCAGAGATCATTGTCTTTTGACATGAAATTATTCCGGCATGGCCCACACAATTGCAACATTAGGATGAACAGTCTAGATTTTATTTATTCCATTGGTGTTGCATAACCTCTGTTGATATGACTTGCATCTGATAGTAAAACACTTTGGAACATTTAACGAGAAAACAGCGCCATTATGAGTCTGCGTACCTGAATGCTCAAGGACAAAGCTCGGTGTTGGCTATCTTAATATTCCAAAACTGATTCCAAATCTGTTGAATATAATCGCATACGTAATTCCTTATAAAAATCTGAAACAATGTTGGTACTTGGGGTTAAATTGAACAAGAATTGATACAGTTTAGACAATTGACCTGTACGAAAACTTCCAGTGATCTCAACATAACAAAAATAGACCACATTAGATGAAAAATTCAGTATTTGTTTAAACGATGTAAAATATCAGAAACGCGTTAACGTATAAATAGTCAAAAAAAAACAAGAGCGGCGTGACAAGTTGGTTGCACATCCCGATTTTTCTTTTGGCCATGAAAACCTGGTGGCAATCCACATAAACAAAACGTATATTTTTCTCAACATGTCCATTAACCGCGGGTTTTTTTTTTAAAAGTTTCAAATTCTCTCATATACGACCTTCATTATCTCTACGTCAAACCAAATTATGGCGACAAGGTCAAGTTGCTATTTTCATGCAGAGGATCGCCATGTTACGATATTACAATAGAAGACGTTCATGAAAACATGTTTGCCTCGAGAGACCCTTTGGACTTTTCGGATTACCCACATGACAGTAGATTCAATGATGCTACAAACAAACAAGTCACTCGGCAATTTTAAAACTGTAGCAGCAGGGGAATGGACAGACCATTAGGTCTACGAATTAGATAACCCAATTAGAGAAGGGGACAAAAATGGACATACAAGGTCGAGAAGGATAAATCGAAGCCTCTAACACGTCAGGGAGGTTGGAACGTAGACCGGTGGTAGATCGTCGTTGACTGTCTGCGCCAATGTTTACAGAGGGGTGCTGCACCACGAGTGAAAAATAGTAGCTGCCGGCGGCAGGTCTTAATTAAGTCGTCGTTGTAATAATAATAATAATGAGTGATTCTGCGCTAACCAAGTAATCTCGTACAGGTTAATTAGCTCGATAATGACTAGAGGCGATTGAGAAATATCTCCCTGTCAGTGATTCTGTCAAACAGCAACTGCAACAGCGTCAGGAGGCCAGAGAGGGATTTGCAGAAAGTACAGAAGAGTTGTTTAAACGGAGGCTGCGAAAAGGTCTTCTTCCCACGTTAGAGCACCAGCGATAGGAATCGGTGTTGCCCTTATGACAGGTGTTGCTGGTATTCTTAATATCATAGCTAAGAGACTAGCTATCAACGTGTAGTAGTATACTAATAGGCTGATCCTAAACCAAAAACAGATTCTGGACCAGAACTCCAAGGGCCTGCTGGATTAACTTTTTTAGTGATAAAATATTTTTTTTCAGTATAGTAATAGGCTGATTCTAAACTAAATGCGGATTCTAGATCAGAGACCCCACCCCCACCCCTCTACAAAAATTGGAAAGATGATCTACTACTGTTGTAACCATATTTTATGATAATTTTTTTCATACCTGCTGACTCTCATTGGTAGGATATCGGTTAACATACTGTCAATAATACGAAACTCGCGTATTAAATCATCCATATAATATTTTACACGTCGCAAGTAAGATCGTATTTGATCAAGTAATTTTTTGTAAATGATACTTGCTGTTTTACAAGAATTTTTTTTGTTTCAAGTTTAGGTTCAATTTTTTTTACAAGTGTTGAAAGAGAGACACCGACACCAGATATTATTAACAAAAACGGATTTAACAATGCTCCACTTGAGATTATACCAGAGCTAGTCATTAACAATGGCAAATATGATATTACTCGAAGTATTCTACGGTAGTATTTATAACATTCTTTTACACACCAGAGGTTTTTGTGATAAAATTTGTAATATTGTACTAGTGCGTCAACATCTTGTTTTGGAATTTCTTCTGAAATGTGGTTGAAATCGATGATATGTTTTTTCATTATACAATATTTTATACAAAGACAAAAGTTCTAGTACCAGCAATCGAATCAAGAAACTCGCGGAACTTATTATTATTAGGATCAGCTATAAAAATTCTGTATTTGTCATAAACATCTGACGAAGTATCCTTATATCGTTCATCTGTTATCTTTAACCAATCATATGAGTCAAAAGTATTTCCTACTTCACGTTCATACAAATCTGTTTCATTCACTAAATTATTGTAATCGCTTTCTGTTTTATCAATATACCCTAATACCGAGCTTACTTGATCTAACCTGTAATTTTTGAGAACAAGATGTTGTCTGATAATTGCATATGCGACAACAAAATTTGCTAGCATTAATTTTTTGAGAGATTTTAATTTAATTGTTATCAGACCAATAGCAGAAGCTACTTTTAACATTAATTTTTCATATGGTTTTGTGAGTATTTTCTCGATTTCATTGTAATAATTTCGTAATAACAATTGTCTAGAGCGCTGGATTGATGGAAATGGAATATCATCTTCTTCACTTATGTCGCAATAAGAATTAATTTTAAATTCCAAATTTGTTTGATCGACTTTATCAAAAAACTTTTCTCGCTCAATATCATTAAGATCACTAATTTCATCGTTAAAATCTTTGATTATTTTTAGAGACTTATCAACAATAATCGGCTCAAATTCTGGGTCTTTTTTACGTATCATTGGCAAAATTGCATTTGAGTACGCTTTAATAAGTAAATCTATATCTGGTGTCATAGTAACGATTTTAATTAAGGTTTCTTTATCGTGGTAGTACATGCCGAGATGCTTAAAAATGTATCGTTTTGAAAAACTACTATATAACTTACTGTTTCTTTTTATTCCTATTATCCTAGATCCTGATAGTTTGTCGAGACGATCATAGGTATCGTTCATTTTTTTTTCCACCTGCGTTACTTGTGCTTTTAATAAACCTGATAGCATTATCAAATTTATACTTCCAGAATCAAGCTCGAGCAATATTTTTTTTAACAGGATTTCAACTTGTTTTTGTTCTTCCAGACAATCATCAGGATGACAGTGTCCGCTTATAATATCAAAGTTTCCTAATGCTTCTCTCAGTTGTGGTCTTCGCATATGTATAACACGAGCAAAAAATTTTTCTCCTTCTAACAATGGAGAATTTATCATTGTAATTTTAAAATTTTTCATAGTATTTATCGCACTTGCCGCTAATGATACGTCCCTAACATATTTTTCTGGATTAAAAATATTATCATAAAATTTCTTCGCAACAGTTATAATTGGTGGTTCCGACATTATTTTATAGCATTAGATTAAATTTGATCATCAAGTGTATATATTTGAAATGGTGTTAGTCCTGGAAATGGATGTTCAGCAGCAAAAACATTAACTCGAAAATATAAGTACTTGTTAACAATATTTTCTGTCGGGACTGTAAAATATTGTGTTGTTGAAATATACGTATTTACTGCACTATACAATGTTGTCCAATTAATATCATCGTTTGAGCCTTCCAATTGCCAATTATAAATTCGACCAACACTAGAGTTTAATCGACCTCGCAAATGAAATTGCCAAATAGCAACTGCAGTAGGACATTTAATTTTAATCTAAAAATTTTCAACTTCTCCGTTGGTCGTCCACTCATGTCTATGAGAGAAAGCGTAATAAGGATAATTTTCAGGATAATATGATAATGCGCTTACCTCAAACCCTGCTCGGTTGTCAGTTGCTTTATAAAGTGTTGGAATATACCCAACATTATTTTTAGTTCGTTTTATACCACTAGACAGACTATCAACATAAGCTTTATTTGTCAGATCATTATAGTTAACTGGAACATATGTCGTAGTTATTTTTTTGTCTCTCATGTTCATGTTGCCTGTCACTGGTCCACCAGATTTCTTAAAATATGGAGTAAGTTCTTCCTTTAACTGAGCATAACTAATAGCATCAGCATCAGCTTGTGGTGAGGTTGTTGGTAGTCCAGTTATTTTTGAATTATTGCTCATTGTGAGGTTACCTGTCATTGTGTCACCGGCTTTGTTAAGTTTATTATCGTCAACAGATTTTAGTTGTGCATAACTTACAGCTTCTGTTTGATTTAAGTTTTCTGGCGGATATGCAGTCTCTAAATTTATAATTTTTTTACTCGACATGTTAATATTGCCTATAACCGTTCCGCCAATTTTATCAAGTTTGTTATCATCCACATACCTCAACTGTGAATAACTTACCGCTTGTGTATAATTTAAGTTTGCTGGTGGATATCCAGTCTCTAAATTTATAATTTTTTTCCCTGACAAATCTAAGTTACCGCTTAAAGTTCCGCCTGTCAGTGACAACTTATTATCGTCGACGGATTTTAGTTGTGTATAACTCACCGCTTGAGTTTGATTTAAGTTCGCTGGTGGATATCCAGTCTCCAAATTTATAAAAAAAATTTCTGACATATCTAAGTTTCCACTTAAAGTTCCGCCTGTCAGAGACAACTTGTTATTATCCACATATCTCAACTGTAAATAACTTACCGCTTGAGTTTGATTTAAGTTTGCTGGTGGATATCCAGTCTCTAAATTTATAATTTTTTTTCCCTGACATATCTAAGTTGCCGCTTAAAGTTCCGCCGGATTTATCTAGTTTATTACCGTCGACGGATTATAGTTGTTTGTAACTAACAGCTTGTGTATCAACAACATTTATTGGCGGATAATCTGTTTCTAAATCTAGTACTCGTTGATTTGACATAGACAGGTTTCCTGTCATTGTATCACCAGATTTTTTTAGATAACCTGATAAATCAATATTGCCGTTTGTTATTGTAGCCGATGAATCTCCTAATGTTGTTCCAAATTTTGTATAATGGCTCATTATTTATTTAATATAACATAAAATGTATAACAAACAATGGCAAAGTTAACGACAACGTCGTCACCGATACTAAATTTTGATACAGAGCGGTTGGTGAAACATAAACATAACAATGAACTTCCAGATTGTCATTATGTTATTGTTGGATGAACTGGATCGGGAAAAACAAATTTGCTTATGAAGTTACTGTTAGGTGATAATTTTAACTACGATCGAGTCTATATTTATACAATTAATCCACAGCAAGATAAGTACGAGCTACTTAACGAATATAATAACAAACTTCGTGATGATCTTGATGCTGGTGAAGATTATTTTATTATCAGACAACCAGAAGATGAATAAAATAAGATCATATTTTTCACTATCACGTAATAAGAAATGTAATTCTGTTTATTTAGCCCAAAGTTTTTATAATGTTGACAGATTTATTCGATGAAATACTGGTTGTTTTATATTATTTCCCGGACTGGACAATGTTGACGTTAGAAATATTGCAAACGAAGAATGTGGTGACGTAACAAAAGATAAATTTATCGAACTTTATCATAAGGCGACAGCGGATAAATATATCTTTTTCTTATTTGATAAACTTACACATGATCCAACTAAAATGTTTCGTTGTTGTATTGAAAATTATCTGCAGTAAGTTTTTGTTTTATATAAAATTTATATATAATAAAATGGGCAAACGAGCAAAATACAGAAAACATATAGAAGATCTAAATAAACTTGCTCAATCTCAAGCAGCACTTAAGGAGCGAGTACAGCAAGCACGACGTAGACAAATAACTGCTGCAGAAACAGCAGAAACAGCTCTCAAACCAGTCACTGAAGCACTACTTGGAAAACAACCTGAAACTAAACCGTTATCAGAAGAAGAACTTAAGCGACTACAGGAAAAAGGTTTAATCGGACTAGTTAAAGAACAACAAGAAGCAGCTGCCGCAAAAATTGTGCTAGATCTGATGAGGAAAGAAGAAGATTGGCTGAAGAACTTTCAGCACATATTCTTAATCCTGTTACTAGACAAGCTGAAATAGATCGGCTGATCAATAATCCACTTGAATTTTAACGACGATTAGCAAGTTTAACAGTTGGGCCGATTAGAAGAAAGTTAAAAGATATAACGAAAAAAAATTGAAGAATCAGGAGATGTATTTCAGGAGATGTATTTGAGAAAAGAATCTTCTCCAAGAGGATTATCACAATTTGAAAAAGATTTAAAAGATATAAATAACAAAATAGAAGATTTTGAGTATAAAATATTTAACATATACTACAATTTTAAAGATTCGAGAATATACGATATTTAAAAAAAAAAAACCTATATAAGCTGACGAAAAAATTGCACAGTTAACGCAAATATCGGAGGAAAATAAGAAACAGATTGATTTAGTAGAACCGGACAATGTAGAATATGACAGAGCTATTAAAAAATACCGACAAGGCATTATCGCCGATATTTATATCAAAGCTCTTAAACAAATAATTAACGAAAAAAAGTTCGATCATCACAGCAATGTTTTGAGTACCATAGCAAAAGAAATAGATTTAAAAAGTGTATCAGCTGCGAGTCTGGTGGAAACTGATAGACCAGCGGAGACTGAAAAACCACTAGTTGTATTACCAGCGGGAACTGAAAGTAAAGAGAACATTTAAAAAATGACATCAGATAAAATAACAAAATACGAATATGATACTTTTATGAAAGAAAAAAATATTAAAGATGTTGATAATATTAATAAATGGTCAGGAAATGAATATGATGATTTTATTAAAAAATTAGATAATATTTATAACGATGGAACGAAAGCTTATGATAAAATTGACGAAGCTAAAGGAGAAGATCTTAGAACATTTTATGAACAAGCTAGAAATGGTGTTATTGCCAGTAATTTAATATCTACGGCGAAGAAATTTAGATCTGGAAAATCCAAATATGTAAATTTTTATGATGAATTTGAATTTACTGAGAATATTCGCACGAATAAAAAGACTGGAACAGGTGTAAAAATATATACATCAACTGCCGAAATGATAGGCAAATTAATGCTGCTGATATCGTCAAAGGAAGCTGGGAATGTTGGCGCTGAAATTGACAATGAAATTATTGATATACTTGATCATTTAAGATAGGAAAATTTATTAACATCTGATGAATACGAAACTTTACACTTTGATTTGATATAAATCAAGGCGATTTAATTTTGTAAAAGTATAATAAATAACAATGTCAACAACATTATTACTAGACTCTAGTACAGCTAACGCGTTAGCTAACGCGAAAGATAGCACAAATTTTTCAGTAAATTATATTCCGCCAATACAACTTGATAATGAAAAACAGTATGAAATTGGACTAATTTCTTGTACATGTTGACATTCCATGGCTAACGTGAAAACTGGTGTCAATGATGAATTTAGTTTTTACAAAATACCCGATAGAATATTTCAAGTCTTAATATTCCACAGGGAGTCTACAACGTAACTGATTTAAATAAGACGATACGCGAACTAATAACAAAAGCTGGCGGCATCGCTGACGATTTTGAACTGGTACCAAATTATAACACATTACGCGCTAGAATGATATTAAAAAATGGTATGATGGTTAATTTTTATTTACTAAAAAGCATAGCATCGTTGCTCGGATTTACTCATGAAATATACAAATCTAAAGCAGGGCAAACTGAAACACATGACGGTGAACTGCCAGTAAATATAACTGACGTAAACACAATATTAATAAATTGCTCCATTGCGTCTGGATCTTACTCAGCCCAGGGCAGTAAAGAACAAACGGTATATAGTTTTTCGCCAGATGTTCCACCGGGATCGCTCATGCAAATTAGTCCGCGGCAAGTTATTTATTATCCGCTAAATTTTGAAAATCAAATAACGAGCATAAATATGCAGTTGACAGATCAATCTGGACGACAGCTGGATCTGAATAACGAGGTTATTACTTACTATTTGCACTTACGCACAATCACTTTGTGATTGACATAGCAAGCTATTGTTTTATGCAACCTCAGATATAATGAAACAAAAATAATTTTACCGAAGAAAAATAGTTGGTGGATTTTTGGGAAATATATTTACTAAAATTATTGAAAATGTTCCAGGAATCGCGCATAAAATTGCGTCAATTGCACTTGACGCATCAAAAGCTTTTGCAACTGGAGCCGCATCTGCTGCTGGAACTGCGGTGGGACAAAAAATAACTGATAAAATTAAAGGCAATTCACAAAGTGGATCACCACCAACAATCAAACAAGTTCTATCAGAAATCGCTCCTACAAAGGAAACTCAACGTGCTATGATAACAACAACAAAAAAACTTTTATCACCAAAGGGCGAGCAGATTATATAAAAGTTAATATCTAAAGTAACAGCGCAGCAATAAAATTGTTATCGTTAGAAAATTATATAATCTAATAAATAAAAAATGTCTGTCAAAAATTATCTCGATTTAACAGAAACTTATGACGCCGACAACACCGTAACAGAATTTGAATATATTGAGTATCTCGATGAAAATTCTAATGAGCCAAATAAAGCTGGTTTCAGAACATTTAATACCAGAGGTGAAGATGTGTTTTTATTACCTCACAAGGCAATGTTGGAAGTTCGTGGCCAGATTATGACAGTAGCTAATCCACCTGTTGCAATTGCAGCTGGAACAGAAGTAGCTCTTATAAATGATGGCTGGTGTTTATTTAAAAGTGCCAGATATCAGCTGGCCAATCAAACTGTAGAAGATATTTCAAGTCATCTGCAAGTTACAAGTACAATCTTAAATATTATTTCGTTTTCCGACGATTATTCCAGATCAACTGCAACTGATATGATGTGGTTTAAAGATACCGGAAGTGGTGGGTCTGGTTTTATGGCATCGTCTGAGTTTTCAGCTGGGGGTCCATCTCTTTTAGTGGCTGGAGCTAATGCCGCTGCAGATGTTGCAACTGTAAGAGATTTTCTTATTGTTAATGCTGCTGCGCTAGGTATAATCGAACCAGGTGCAGCCGCTGGTGATGCAGCTACAAGAGTCGCGCTTACTGCTGCTTGTAATAATCTTGGTATAACACCACCAGGTGCGGCTGCAGATGGCACTGCAATGTTGAATTTGATTAATAACTCATTTCCTATAGTCAGAAAAAATATACGTTACAATGAAGGTTATACCAGAAGAAAGGCACTTGCAGCAGCATCACGTCAAATGACAATGATGTTACCGTTAAGTACAGTATTTGGTTTTTGTCGCGATTATAATAAAGTATTTCGTGGAGTTAAACATACACTTATTTTAGATCGATCAGAAGAAAACGACTGTTTATTTCGGGCTGGCGGAGCTGATGTACAGTTTATCATAAACAAACTTGCGCTGTGGATGCCACGAATAACACCATCAAACACTAAAATTTCAGAATTAGATAATACACTTGATAAACTCTCAAGCAGAATTAATTTTCAGCAACATAAAATATATCAAACAGCAGTTCCAAATACCACCGACTACACATGGCGAATTACAACAACATCAAGTGAACAACTGCCGAGACAATTATTTGTTGTATTCTACGGCAAGCGCGACGTGGCAACCAACAACAAAATAACGCAATATTTGATAATGTCGATGTTAGACGAATACATGCTAAACTAAATTCAAAGCAATACCCAGAACGAGCAATAGAATGTAATTTTGCAGATGACGCTAATAAAAATATTACTCGACCTTACATGTACCTGCTCGACGCAGTGCAAAAATATCAGGACGTTGGAGACGGATCTCAGATATCAGTAGAGGAATTTCGTACACTTTATCCGATATTTTATTTTGATGTTAGTAAACATAGCGAGCGAGCTGGCGACAGCACAGCTGATATTGAAATTACCTGGACACTTGGAGCAGTTCCAGTAGCGCAGTTGTACATGTACGCCTTAGTTGTTGTTGTTGTTGTCGGGCTTAAAGCCATTTTTCAGCACACGATAGGCTATACATGGCGGCCAGTATTAATGGTGGAGGCAGAAACCGGGAAATCCACGGAAAGAACCACCGACCCACGAGAAGCTACTGGCAAGCTTTCTCACATATCCACATTCGCCGAATCTTAGACTCGAACCCACGCAGACAGAGGTGAGATGGCAGTGATCCGTAACGGAGAGCGCTTTAGACCACTCGGCCACTCGGGGCCAAGTACGCGTTAGTGATCAGCGACAGATTTATTACGATTGATTCTGTTGGAGGCAAAATGACAGTACAAGTTTAAAAAATTAAAAGTAATTTTGCAAGTTTAATCTGTAACTTTAATATAAGATGATAAAATATATTGTAAAAGAAATATATTTGACTGATGGTCAAGTTAAAAAAATTAGCAGCTGCTGTTGCAAAGCATAGGCAGGTATCATTAAAAATCAACCCTAACACCCAAGCAGGTACTTTAACAAAATTAATGTTAACCAATAAACAAGTAAATAAGTATAACCGCGGAAAACCTTTTGTTTTAAATTTAAGTGCTACATGGCAAAACATGGCGGCTTCTTCAGTCCGGCACTATCTGTAATGGCCAGAACGTTAATACCAAAACTTTTGCCAGTGTTAGGTACATTAGGATTAGCAGCGGCGTCTGGAGCAGTATCTGGCGCAACGAAAAAGGCAGTTGAGGGCAGTGGTATAAAGAAAATTTTCGTTTAATTTTTTAGTTTAATGTTTCGTTTGATTTTTTAGTTTACCTTTTTAGTTTAATGTTTCGTTTAATTTTATGTGATTGATAAATATAATGCCACGACGAAGAAAAAAAAAGACACCGCGACGTCGAAGAACAACCAAAGGAGGATTTATTCCAATAGCTCCACTTTTAGCGGGACTAGCGGGAAGTCTACTGCCAAATCTGCTGGGAATAGGACGAGGTCTAACATTGCCGGGCACGAGACGTTGAAAACGTCTGCGTTAAGTAACTTTGATATACTTGATAAGCTAAAACAAGTAAAAAATTTCCACAGAGTTTATTCCAAAGATGAACTTGCCAACATCTCAGATGTTGGTTCCTGCGTGATAAATATACAAGATTTCGATGACGGATCTGGCACGCATTGGGTAGCAGTTTATAATAACAATTATTTTCACTCGTTTGGACTTCCACCGAGTGACACAATAAAAAAATATATAAACAAAAAATATGAAATAATAAATTATTCCTCCAATCAACTTCAACCTATTGGAACTTCTGCTTGTGGATATTATTGCGTGATGTTCATTAAACAGATGAATAAAAATCCAGATTTTTTAAAATTTATTTTACAGTTTGACAAGCATCCTTCTCACGCCAATGATGAGATTGCAATTAATTTTTGTAAAGCTATCTAAAGCCTGCCTAGAAAATCTCTAGAGTTTTTCCCAATTTTATCTAAATTACAAATATATAATGTCAACATATTGTCTCAAATGTAAAACTAAAACAGAAAATATCAATGAAACAACAGAAAAAACAAGGAACAACAGGATGATGCTGAAAAGTCTTTGCGCAATTTGTGGAAAAAGAAAAAGTATGTTTTTGAGGAAATTGTCCGGAGCTGGATGTATTGACGTTGTCAGAGAGGTTATTTTAGTAGACGATTGAAAGTTATTATAAATCTGAAAATATATAATGACATGCAAGTGCGATTCTGACATGATTTATGTCTAGAGGAAAATAAAACTGTCACATACTGTCAACAATATAACAACAGAGAAATAATTGGAACAGGTATAGACATACATAAAGTAATTGGCAAATTACCGAAATCAAAAGGCGGCTGGACATTGCCAGGCCATAAATATACTGGACCTTATAATCCGCTAGATAAACAACTTGACGAGAACGATAATCCGCTGCCAGGACAAGAGCTTTACAATCAAGTTGATGCAATAGCTATGCGCCATGATATCTGCTACCGTGATATAGAACGTCCTGATAACGAACAAAATAAACACAGCTGCGATAAAATAATGTTAGACGAACTTCGTGAAATGGAACCAACAAATATGCGAGAACGATTTGATAGAAAGTTGGTGCAAGGTTTTATTGGAGCAAAATATAAATTCGGGCTTGGAAAGCCTCGTCTTGGACAATTGTATGATGATCTGGCAGCTGAATTACACAAACCAAAAAAAAAGTTTCCGCGACGTAAAGTTGTCGCAAATGCCGTTGACGACATCTGGGCGATAGATTTAGTTGATGTGTTAAATCTAGCTAAATTTAATGATAATAAGAGATATCTTTTTAATGTCATAGACGTTTTTAGTTAATACGCTTTTAGTGTGCCGGTTTCAGATAAAACTGGAACTTCAATAACTGATGCGCTAAACAAATAATAACAACTAGAGAAAGAAAACCAAATAGAATCTGGACTGATCATGGAGCAGAATTTTTTAATAAAACGTTCGAGCAGTTTTTGCTCCAAAATAACATCAAAAAATATGTTACAGGAAGTGAAGGTAAAAGCGTTGTCGTCGAGCGATTTAATCGTACACCAAACGAAAAAATCCATAAGTATTTGACAGCTAAAAATATGAGTAAATATATTGACAATTTACAAAACATTGTTGATGAATACAATAACACGAAACACCGAACCACTAAAATGTCGCCAAATGATGCAATTAAAAATCCGATATTGGCAAACGAAAACATGTATCGAAGACATAAATTTAAAGTTGGTGATCAAGTTAGAATTTCTCTGACGAAAAAAACATTTGCAAAAGGATTTACCCCAAACTGGAGCGAAGAAGTATTTGTTGTTGATAAAGTACTTTTAACAATACCTGTAACATACGCGCTAAAGGATTTATTAGGTGAGCCTATAACCGGTAGTTTTTATGAACAGGAACTTCAGAAAACTTCCCAAGATGTATTTGTTATTGAAAAAGTTATTAGAAAGCGCGGCAACAAAAGTTTAGTTAAATGGAGAGGATACAACGATAAATTTAATAGCTGGGTGCCAACTCGGTCGATACAAACTTAGAAATAATGTTATTATAAATTTGTTCATATTTCACAAGTACAGATTTACATTTGATAGTTTTACATAACGAAATTAAATATAATTTTCTTGTATTATCAACTGGCATTAAATTAAATATTTTAACAAAAATAAAATCATATTTTATATTTCTTTGGGGACCAATTATTTTCATTTTAAAAAAAGTGATAAACTGCCAAAATATTTGTTGCTCGGTAACTGTAAAATTAAATTTTATTATTTTTTTAGCAATGTGATACTTAACATTATAACGTCCAGTTGTCGGTCTGCTGTAATTTTTTTCTGCCAGTGACAGCAACTACTTCATCGTTGGACTCGTTGTCGTACAAAATATCATCTTCGCTATAGCTAGAAATTTTGTTTTGTCGTTAGTGATTGGCAAAATTGAAAAAATCTCAAGAGATTTTCTAGGTAATTTTGTGGCAATATAATCTTCTGAATATATATCAGCAAGTCTTTTCATCAAGTTCATATTATAATATACTTTTATCTAATTTATAATAATAATGTCTAGCGAAACGAAATCTCCCGATGTTAAATATCATCAAAAAGTTAATATATTAAATTACAGAGAACTAGCCGAAGCAGTTCGAAAATGTCTGTCGGGTGATAGTGCTTATTCTCTTGGCGTTATTGTAATGCAGGGCGAAAATGATAGGATATTACTAACATCAGCAGAAAAAAATAAACTTAATGATAGTGCTTTTATAACATTAATATTTGATCGCGATGATGTTTTGATGTTTGCCCACAGCTGTCTTACTAAGACAGAATTACGAAATATAATTAATCACTGTATTTAAAACTAAATCTATCAAATGTTGATGTTGAAGTTGTTGGTTTATGTATTTCGTCAGCTACAAATTTTACTGCAGCTGGATTAATTTTATGATATTTTGCGGCAGCTGTGATCGATTTAAATTTTATTTCTTCTTCAGTCTCCAGATTTACTGAAATTACTTGTCTGGCATATCTAGCACCGCCAGTATCTCCTCTTCTACTATTTTCTTTTTGTGTTACCAAATCTAAATTTTCAATGCGATTGTCTGTTTTAATTTTCTTTTTATGATCAATAACTAAATTATTTGAAATAGCGCTATTGAATGTTTCAAACACAAAACGGTGATTATAATAACCAACGAAGTCTGTTTTAGTTCCTCTAACATTTATACGTAAATATCCGCTATTATGCAAATTTCCAACAACTTTTTTTGTTCTTATATGTTGAATAATTCCTTTGTCATTAGCTTCGTATAAATCAAATACTGGGTGAGGTTGAAACTCATTTTGTAAAGCTAAATTCTCAATATTGTCATCAGTAATCGAATTATTTACCCTATAGACTCGCTGACCTTCTGGAATGTCCTCGCAAAACAAACTATAAATAAAATCTTTTCTGAACATTTCGGTGATATCTGTATCATCTCCTTTTACTGAAATTATCATACTAGCCGTAGTTGGTTTTCCTACAGATTTCTTAGATTTTATGATAATAACCGAACCAAGTGCATTTGCAGCATATAAGTTGTACTTTGGGTGAACATGATAAGTTTCTTGCTCTTCCGCTGTCATTCTGATATATCTCAAAATTATACTAAAGGGATTTTATATCTCTAATTGAAAAATAAGTAAAAACAAATCAATTAAATATAAAAATACTATATATAATGTAAAATTGCGCGATATTGCTAAAAAGAGCATTATCAAAACAGAAAAAATTGCTTGTGCATTCTCAGGATATGACAACAGTTACAAATTTGATGATCAAAATGTTTTAGCAAATTTTAACTCTACAAATTTATATCATCTTTTACAACCTGTTGTATCTAAAGAACTTGCAGCTCATAAAAGTATCAAGCTAATAGTTCAGTATCACATGATTTTATCAAAGTTACATGTAATCGAAAAAGATATATTTGATATAATCTTTGAAAATACAAGTTTCGACAGAGAAATTTCAGAACCATATTTAACAGCTAAATCACGAAAAATATTAACTGGAACAAATATTTCCTCTGTCGCCGATGAAATACACCAAGAAATAAATAAAAAATTGGAGGAATTTACTTCATCTGGGTCAGACTGGAAATTTGAAATGATAAAGGAAGTTTTAATTCATACAGCAAAATATAACATACTTCGAGGTAGCGGCGCTTACGTTGATCTTCCCAAAAAAATTAAAAACAAAAAATGCTGTATAGATGTCAAAAACAACGACAATCAATGTTTTCGTTGGTCAATTTTGTCTGAGAGACATCCACAGAGTGACCACAGTGACCGAATTGAAAAATATCTGCCGTTCAAGGATGAGCTAAATTTTAGTGGAATAACTTTTCCAGTGATAGAAAATCAGATACCAAAGTTTGAAAAACAAAACAATATTTCAGTAAATGTTATCGGACTAGATGAGCGAGAAAATGTTTACCCAAGGTATATTTCAGAGACTGCTACACAGAAGACAATAAATTTATTATTTTATCGAGGATATTACGTTTGGATAAAAAACTTTAACGGTTTAGTTGGCAGACAGTATAATAAAAATAGAAAAAAGAAATATTTCTGTTACAGATGTTTGCAGGGTTTTTCTAAGAATGAGAAACTACAGGAACATATTAAATACTGTATCAACGTTCAGAGAATAACAATGCCAAGCAAAAAAGAAAAAGTCTTAAAATTTAAAAATTATGATCATAAGCTAAATATACCTTTCGTTATTTATGCGGATTTCGAGTGCCTACTCGTTCCAGTGGCTGGCGCTGAAAATAATCCTAATAAATCGAGTACAAGAAAAATACAGCAACATGTACCTTGCGGAGTAGCTTATAAAGTAGTTTGTTGCGTCGACGATAAGTTTTCATGTCCGATTAAGTTATATAGATGTAAAGATAGTGAATCTGAAAGTCCGGCGGTATGGTTACTAAAAAATCTGATAGATGATGTTAATAAAATTTTTAACAAATTACTTAAGACAGCTCCAATGAAAATAAGATCTAAGCAACAACTTGAATTTAACGATGCAGTTGATTGTCATATTTGCGAGAAGTTATTGGTAGACTCAAACGGAGTCCGTGATAAAGTTCGTGATCATTGTCATCTGACCGGTCAGTATCGTGGGGCAGCTCATAATAATTGTAATTTAAAATTTCATGCACCAAAGTTTATACCTGTCGTTTTACATAACTTTCGTGGCTATAACAGTCATATCATTGTAGAAGCTTTTGGCAATGAGGAAATTAAATCTAAACTAAAACTAAATAATAAGATAAAATGTGTTCCAAAGAATTTTGAAAAGTATATGTCAGTTACTCTCGGAAAATTACGTTTTATTGACAGCCTGCAATTTATGGCAGCTCCGCTAGATGAGCTCGTAAAAGGTTGTAGCACTTTTAATAATCTGCAATGTTGCTTTGGTGAAAACTACGTCGATCTGACAAAAAAAGGTATCTTTCCGTATGAGTATCTCGACGATTGGAGCAGATTTGATGAAACTTCTCTGCCCGACAAAGACAAATTTTACTCGCAGCTCAAAAATGAAGATGTGTCAGACGACGAATACAAATATGCACAAGATATTTGGAATAAATTTAGTTGCAAAACATTTGGTGATTATCATGATATATATTTGAAAACATGTTTTCTTACTAGCAGATGTTTTTGAAAGTTTTCGTCGAGTAAGCTACAGCAATTACGGACTAGATCCTTGTTGGTATTATTCCGCTCCCGGGCTGTCGTGGGACGCTCTACTAAAAACAAGCAAAATAGAATTAGATCTCTTAACAGATGTCGATATGTTTAATTTTATTGAAAAAGGTATCAGAGGCGGAATTAGTGTTATAACAAAAAAATATGCAGTAGCTAATAATAAATATCTAAAAAAATTATGATAAAAATCTCCCGTCGAGTTATATTATTTATCTAGATTGCGTCAATTTGTATGGGTATGCAATGTCAGAGCCAATGCCGTGCGGTGGATTTCATTGGATATCTCCAGATCAATTTCTTAAAGAAACTGAAAAAGATTTTTCCGATGTCAGTTATTTTGTTGAAGTTGATCTATATTATCCTAGTTCGTTGCATGATCTACACAACGACTACCCATTTTGTGCAGAGTCGATGATGATAGATTACAGTTTACTATCACCCCAGCAACGAGCCATGACAACAGCAAAAAATTCGATCGTTAATAAGTTAGTTCCAAATTTGCTAAATAAAAGAAATTACGTGATACATTACAAAAATTTAAAACAGGCAGTAGATGCTGGACTAATTCTGAGAAAAGTCCATCGCGTACTAAAATTTAATCAGTCGAGGTGGATGACAAATTATATTGATTTAAATACCAAACGTCGTGCTATTGCTAAGACCAACTTTGAGAAAAACTTTTTTAAGTTAATGAATAACTCAGTTTTTGGAAAAACAATGGAGAACATTAGAAAAAAAGTTTCGATAGAAATTGTAAATGATATAAATCGCAGAAATAAATTAGTTAACGATGATGGTTTTGTCAGCATGAAAATATTTAATGAAAATCTTGCTGCAATACAACAACGAAAGACAAATTTAAAGTTAAATAAACCGATTTATGTTGGTGCAGCTGTACTTGATATATCAAAGTGGTTAATGTACGACTTTAACTATAATTTTACCAAAAAGCAGTGGCCAGATTCGGAGTTGCTATTTACTGATACACATTCGCTAGTTTATAATATAAAATGCGAAGATGTCTATGAGGATATTTATAACAATAAAAATTTATTTGATTTATCAGATTATCCGACTAGTAGTGGATTTAATGATAATACGAATAAAAAAGTTATTGGTAAATTTAAGGACGAATTTATGCTTGTGCCGGTGAGAGAGTTTGTTGGATTAAGGAGTAAAATGTACGCCGTTAATCTCGACGATAATAAACTTACAAAAAAGCAAAAGGTATTCCTCGAGGATATGTGAAAAAGATGATGAATTTTAATGATTTTAAAACCGCTCTAAACAATAATGTCAGTTTTATTAAGACAAATGTCATTAGAACGAATTTTCATAAGCTTGAAACTGATACAATAATAAAACGTGGACTGAGCAATTTTGATGATAAAAGATATTGTAAAGACGGAATTAATACTTTAGCACTTGGGCGTTATAGAAGGGAGATAATACCGTTCCAGCTTGTTCTGGATTGTCGAACATAGATTGGTACGAATGTACTGTATTGATTTTCACACTGCCTGTAATAAAGCGCTGCTGGTGATTTTAGTGAGTTCATTTTGTCTGTTAAGTGATTTCTAGGCGTATTAGTCTGTCTATCTTTCTAAATCCGTACTGAATCTTTACAGGCTTGGTAAAAACCCACCTGTTGGTTTTCAGACCTGCCTATAATGTAAACAGCCGCTTCGTTTTTCTGTTTAAATAGACGGTAATATATTTTAGATTTCGTTTTTCTATACAAATGTAGGATTTCAGATTAACGTTTTTCAGAATCAGAAAAATGAAATGCTATTCAAAATCAGAAAGAATAAAATGTTATTCACAATCAGGTAACCGGTAAGTATATAGTAATTTCTCAAACATATATATGCAATCGGATTTCATAACTCAGTGCAGGAATATTGGATTCTCGTACTGAAGGTCTGTGGTTCGATTCCCATCACTGGCATATGTCGGTGGGTATGGTTCTGGATTACCAAAACATTATTTTAATTGGGGGTACGAAGCCCAACAGAAAAAATACACTTTCCCCACCATGTAACCACGTGGTGGGTGTACTTTTGCACTCAACTCGGGGTTATCATGGGGAGAGCGTACAAAATCTGTTGGACGTAGGTAAATCCCCCGTTTATGTTTGTATCGTCTCTTAGGATAAGTTAGGATAAGTTAGGATAAGTTTATGTATGTGCCGTCTCTTAGGATAAGTTTATGTATGTGCCGTCCAAAAATAAACAGCAGGGTGATGTGAGCTCGTGACCTTGTGACCTCACTGAAGGGTACCCAGATAGGGACATTCAGAAAGAATGTCGCCGGACATAAAAAGTCTTATAAGGTGCCTGTGGACCATAAGACAGATCTTTACACTGAAATAGACAGCCCTCTGAGTTCCTAAAGTTTCGGTTTCGGATGTTTAGGAATTCGCCTGGGAGTATGTCTATTGAAATAGCAGCCCTCTGAGTTTCTAAAGTTTCAGTTTCGGATATTTAGCAATTCTCCTGGGGGTATATGCTTTGAGTGCCCGAAATAGACAGCCCTCTGAGTTTCTAATGTTTCGGTTTCGGATATTTAGGAATTCTCCTGGGGGTATGTTTATTGAAAGGGACTCTTAGGACCTTATGAGACTTTACCGGCAGAAGGGACCCCAGTGGAATGGTAGACCGAACGTCACCGCTGATGTTTATTTTTGTATAGCTTTAGAAATATCATTATCAAATAAAATATCAACCATATTGTCAATAAATGTCATCAAATCATCTGACCAACCTCTTATTCGTTCGTCATTTTCAGTTGCGAATAACCATACTGACCCATATTTTGGTGATATATGATATCCAACTTTTTTAATACAGTCCCTTATTATTTTAGGTTTTATACCAGTATAGCATGAGGCTGATTTTATTGAATCAAATCTCTTAAAAAAAAAACTGTTTGTTAGATCAAATCCAACATGTCTTATTGGATTATAATGATACATATTATATAATATTTCATTGTTCAATATGAAATTTCTATCAAAAAAGGTTTATTATTTCTCCAACAAATCTTCAGGGTGGGGGGTCTCTGATCTAGAATCCGCATTTAGTTTAGGATCAGCCTATTACTATACTGAAAAAAAATATTTTATCACTAAAAAAGTTAATCCAGCAGGCCCTTGGAGTTCTGGTCCAGAATCTGTTTTTGGCTTAGGATCAGCCTATTAGTATACTACTCGTGTGCTACTGATAAATTACATGAACTCACAACGCTGCTATCGGCGGCAATGCAAGTACATGCGCGGTTATCATCGTTGATATGGGGCAGTTGAATGACGGTAAAATATCAGATCAAGAATTTATGTCGATGATCAATATTTGGCGTTATGCGCGTAACAAAAAACTCTTAGATAAAACACAGAATGCTAGCATTCCATTAGAATAATAATAATAATGACAGATCTTGAAACGCTAGCACAGTTCGCTGGCGAATTACTGAAAAAATGCCGCTAATACAAAACCACCAACAACCACGATATCAGCGACGTCAACCGAACCAGAATTTGATATTGTCTTCGCTACATTGATAAAGGCACAAAATGGTCGTTCTCTTGAAATCGCGCTTGCACAACTGCAAGTCTATAATAGTTGGCCAAATATTAGATCGAAGTCGTTTGGTGGATTATCAGCAAATTATTCCCTCGTATTCGCGTATAAAAACACCCGAATGGAATGTTGTCATCATCCCAACAGGAAGTTATCAAATCGATCAAAGCAATTATAAATTTTAACACAGAATTAAATCTATCACAGGGCGAAAATCAAAATTCGCTATAACGGTACACGAACCGACGTTATCTGCCGCCATAGAAATTTCAACGCCAGATTACGCCGTAGATATATATAATTCATCGATTAGAACCCTGCTTGGATGGCCGTTGGTAGCACAACCACAACCACCACCAGCACCACAGCCACAGAAATCCGACTTTACCACAGATACGCGCGCGTTCATAAAAGAATCTTTGTGAATGTGGGTATTTATTTGAAAAGGAAATGCAATACATAATACGTCCCCAAGTCGTCGTCGTCGGTTCCGGAATTTACGACGGTAAAACCGTCGAAGAAAGTCTCAGTAGGGCCAATGATAAACATGAATGTGTTGTTGGCGACTTAAGGCTACGTCAATGAACATCCTCAATGAATACCTACGACAGCAGATCATTGCAACAATAGCACATCTAAATAAAGTAAGGGCTCAAGCTGATTATTATTGCGAAATTATTGTAGAATCGGTAATTCATGTGATTCAACGAGGAGACACATCAGTGTACACAGAGTCAATAAAATCAGAAGTGCCGAGTTAACAACTGCGTTTAAGCTACCAGGATTTGACATCGAGGTTGCGAAAAAAATATGTCAGCGACATCATCGACAAGTATCTTCCAGCAATCATCGAGGCATAGAGAAAAATAACATCTCCGTGGGTTATACTCAAACAGAACAATGGCGTTATTGATTCAGGACGAGATATATCACCGGGCATCTTCCATATCACATCGACGGTATTTGTGAACCTAGTTTGTGATGCCGTGGATGGCAGTTATCAGGCAGATCTTAGAAAATCCAAACAGGCTCAACAAGGATTTATTCTTTACACGTTTACCACCATGGTTCCCCTGGCCATTTGATTGTATCAGTCGCTGTTTATCTAGTTTATTTACGATGTCATAATCCACAAATGTCACGGATACCTTTGAGACCGACAAATCAAAATTTACATCTTGAAACACGTCACGAAGAGATATCGCTGAGTTTGTATGTGAGAGACAGACCCTATCCTCGAGCAGCTCGACGGTGAAACGGTCCACCGTATGATCGCAACGGTCCACCATATAATGTTTCTTAGTGTCCAGACCGCCCAACGATCCACCATATGGTGTTGCAGATCGCTAGCGATCCACCAGTTTGAAAAAATGTCAATTTTGTTTGCTGTTCACACTATTTTATATTTTGTACTCAGAATGCAGAGCTTTCCATGTCACGATCGGAGCGTTCACAGTCTAAGGCAGACTCAGATTCACTAGTATTATCCCACATAAATTTCTTTTGCTGTCTCACACGCATTCCCACAATCTTTTATGTTTCATATTCGCCCGACAACTCCAGTCTAATTTTTTTTTCTATCGCCGTTGCGAGTGGAACGAATTGATGACTTTGTGTATCATCGGTGACATTAGCAAGATACATTCTCATTGCCCCCTGGAGTAGTTTGATAAACCTGTACTCGGATGGGAGTGTGTATCTTTCGTCGGATTTTCGTTCTTGTAAGGTTTCAAAATCATATGTAATTTTTCAGCATTGAACTGGTCAGTAAGTTTTATACCCGTATTATGTAATTTTTCAATCGCAGAAATAATCGCATTAATATTTACGTAATTCATTATCCGAAAATGATTTGTTTAATATAAATGATTGATGTGTTTGCACAAAAGGAGATGACCAGGCTCGGGTGATGCCCCTTGGCAGTTTTTCCCGGGGGTTAGACATAACTCTACCGTAGGCTGATGCTGCTCGTATGTTATTTACGTCGAATAGGCTTTAATACCGATCAGCATTAATTTATGCGTAGACACCACGCCCTTGTCACCCCTAGATTGTCAAACGACATTCTATCAGCTTCAGAGGGCGATCTAAGCAACATGACTTCTACCGGGAATTATATATGCCTAAGTCAGATAATTGATACCGATCAGTATCTCACCAATGTTAGATTTCAAATTATACCTCACAACATCTCATCCAATCCCAGCTGTCACCTCACTTATACTGAAAAACTTTTTCGTCGTGGTGTGATTTGAATGTGTACTGATTAACCGCCATTGTGATTAGGCAGTTAGACTCTCTACCATTACGCCACGTTATTAATTTCATTAATGTATTCTCGGATCTTGTATATACGATTACACGATGCTGAAAAAAATGATGCATTCCTCCCCCACCTTATATGGGTATGAAAAGCGGCCGCCATTGTTATTACTCACCGGTTTCGCCGAATCAATAACAATGGTGGCCGCTTTTCATACCGAAACCTGGGCTATTTCATTTCTAGAACGTGACTTGTTACTAAAATAAAATAAATCGCAGATTGTTCTTTGTAGCTAGTAATTTGTTACGAAACGTCGAATCGTAAATCGCAAGCAATGGACCTCTGGACCGTTTACGGTCAACGGTCTAGACATGAAAAAGCCCGTTAGCCATACTAAAGAGAAAATCGTCGAAGTCCCCTTATGACCAAACACCAGGTTCTTCCCGGGAGTTAGGCGGCAGAATCAGGCGTTACAAATAAGATGTGCAAGCACACGCCATGAAGGAACTCGTATCCTGATTTTGTATAACGGTGTAACACAGACAGACAAAATCAGAACACGTTGGATTGCAAGTAATCCCGACTTCTTTATCATCGATTTCCTGGAATTGGGGGCGTGTCTTAGTGATAATCAGAACCTACTGTTTAGTCGGGGACTTTAGTCCCAGCGGAGTTGTCTCCCTTAAATACACCTTTTGTGAGATACTGAAATTTTACCGTTCTGCTGTATATTAAATGGCCACTGGTGGAAATTCTATTTCTACCTGTGGATCGCTAGCGGTTTGTAGTAAGTTAATCACATTGTCATGGTCAATCGCATTAATATTTTGTCCTCACAAAATATTTACACTATTATGACACTTAGCTAACAAGTCGGTTTATTCATCCCCGTGAATCGCTAGCGATGTGTGTAAGATATTGAAATCTTATTCGCTGATTATACTGCTTTGATAACGCTGAGTTGGTTATGACATCCACGACAGGCTGTGCGGAATTTGGATGAATATTAAAATATCTTCCAGCTGCACATATTGATTTAAATACTCTTCCTTTACCTGTCTGGGGATTTACAGATCTTACTAACCGTGGATACCTCCTCCCACCTGTTTCACCTTTCTTGCAATTCTCGCTGTGAGTAATAGCCTAAAGTTTTCCTGAACGATTATCAAGTCTATCGCTGTTAATGTGGTCAACAACAAGACCATCATTGATCAAGCTATTAACGCACTCATAAATAAATATATGCGAGTAATATCTTTTTTCCCCAAAAGTGAATATGAGATAACCGGTATTAACAACAGAACCAAGCGGTCCTCTTAACCTACGGTTTCTAATCACACCAGCACGCGACGCCTCGTAATTCTTAATGATTGGATGCGTTCTGAATTCATCGACGGTGATTCCTTGCTCCATTTATATAGTATATAATTTGTCTTAATTATAATTTTATATTGCTATGTAAACTACGTGAACTGCTTTATCTAGAAAATCTACTGAGATAATCTTCAGCGTCCTTTATTACGCTACTGGTAGCGTGATCACCATTTTTTTTAATCATAATACCGTTCGGCACTCTATTTTCTGCTACCGCACGTTACGCACAGTTCTGTTCAGCCTTTCATCCAAACCCCATAGTTCACACATTGATTTGGTCCTAAACTGCCGCGTTTAACACTTTGCTGGTGAAAACCGCAAAATTCATGATAGTATCGTTTGCCACACGGGGTTGCTGATCCAATCATCAACTATTTTCATCTATTCTTTGCTCTTGAAGTCATTGTGTACTAGTCTAAGCTGGCGTTTGATTAAAAGATATGTTTGCCTTAATTATATAATGGAGGAATTTGCAAGATTATCTGCGATCAAGCTTTCGAGCTTCAGGTTTGATCTTGACAGATTAACGAGGCACCGGATCGATCTATGAGCACAAAATTTGAAATTACTCAATCATATCCGCAAGGCCAAGAATGAGTTTAGGGGTGATGATGCAGCGCATCTGTGGTGAACATTTATAATAAAGCAAAACGATATTTGCATCGATGCTACGATGGACAACGAGAGAGCAGCGTCATCGATAGTCTAGCCGGATCGATAGCGATCCACGGACAAAAGTACTTTTTCAGAATAAAATTTATCTTCGCCGTCGCCGACGTTAACATAACTAGGATTATCCGGGATAAACGTGACCATGTTCGGGAATCACAACGGCGTTAAGGCGTTGTCACGTTAGATAGAAATTCTAGACCAGGGATGCTGACTGGTATCGACAGACCATATTATGAGCCTGCATGTTCCGTGACCTCAGTCGTGGACGCGATTTATCCGTTAAATGTACCCGATATCGATGCTCTTCAACCAATGAGGAAGACCAAATTTATTTTAAATTGTGTAGAAGAGAGAATCACAGAACATTTCATAAATGCGTTACGAGGAAATGGTCTGACAGATCTGAGACGCAGGAAAATCAACAAATGGGCCGAATGTGTACGAGAAAATGGAGCCACCAGTTGGAAAAGAAATTAAAATTCCCAATACAAGCACGGACAATAACGAATGAGATCTTATACACGTCGAAGTATAAATCGACGGGTTCCCCGATAGCAATAATTGACCATAGCAGTAGAAGTAAATGGTGGTTCAGGCTCACCTAGCTCTATGAGCTAGGTTAGGTGTACTATCCCATGAAGCTCTACTACTGTTATGGGGTTTCTGGCTCACTATGCTCGTGAGAGGGGTCTTTTTGGAGGGAAATGGGGGTTCTGGCTCACTTTTCATCACTGCGTGATGAAAGAGAGATCTCTCCATTCAAATCTACTACTGTGTTATGGGGGTTCTGGCTCACATTTTAGTTCCAGCAAAGAAAAAATCAGTCAGTCCGACCTAGAGGGGTTTTGGCTCACCATGCTCCTTGAAACTGGCTCACTTTTTTTCCTGGGAGGTTCAGTGTGTTAGAGATGTACTATCCTAGTCAAGGAAGCTGTGGAAATCCACGAATTGAATTGTTCAAGATAGCCAAACC
Organism: Megalonaias nervosa; assembly: GCA_016617855.1. NCBI lineage: Eukaryota > Metazoa > Mollusca > Bivalvia > Unionida > Unionidae > Megalonaias > Megalonaias nervosa. Next base: position 40,937 of record JAECUM010008179.1, on the reverse strand, counting down.
TCTTGTCGAGCGATTTATTTCCTTTGGTAGAGATGACTTTTTCAACTCTGAAGAGGTTTTGTTCTGGGATATTTTTTGTTGTAATTCCTGCTCGTAAAACGACCCTTAGATGGGTTCTCCTGAAGAATCTTTGAGTTTGCAGCTAATGGGAATAGTTTTCTGAAGGGTATCGACGATAAAAACGTCTTCAGTCCAGTTAGGAGTGTATCCTTTTTCGAACGTGGAGTTTTGTCTGTTGATTCTGACGTGATCTCTACTTTGAATTTGAATTAAAAAATTAAGTCCTCTGCGACCTTTTGTTTTTGAACACTCGAATTCTTAGATGCCAGTTATGATTGTATTGGTCGACAATGTCTGGCAGGAAATCGAAGTATCGGTTAGTATTGTCTCTGTTGAATCTCTTGCACATGCGATTTTTAAGAGTTCTGTTCAACCGATCGACGACAGAGGTTTTGAGGGGATTATGGGTGCTATACAAGGTGATGTTATTTTTTAAGCCAATCTGAGACGGTTTTGTTATAAAATTCACTCCCATGATCTGTCCAGAGTTTGTTGGGTTTTCGTTCTCCTGCTATTTTATTCAGCATCTCCACGATATATTTTCCTTTTTTGTTTTTGAGAGGAATGACCCAGGCGTATTTACTAAAGTCATCGATGACTGTCAGGAGATAATGGAAACGATCGTTATACGCGCTATAATCTCTCATATCAACAAGATCTGCTAGCCATATCTCGTCTAGGTCCACAGCGATGATTCTGAGTCGTGGAAATGCTTGCGTGCGGGTTTATGCAGTTCCTCTGCGAGATCTTTCATTACTCCGATTCCTAACTAATGTTTAGCGCCAATGTTGCCACGCACGTGTGCTTGATCTACACGTTCTCTGAAATTTGAAGGCTTGAGTGCTTTTACGTCCCTCAGCATGACTCGATCGCATCCCGCTTTATCGTCGGGATGATCTCTGTAACAGATATCGTGGTGCATCGCGGTTGCATCGACATCGTTGTAGGGCTCCTGACCTGCCAGTGGCTGATCGACACAACCCGTTGTTGTTCTAAGATATTCCATGGCCCTGTATATTTATGTCCTGGAAGCGTCCATCCACCACGAGGTTTGGGAAGCTTTCCGATGAGAGCATGGACATTCATAGCTCCACCGAGAATTTGTCGATGTCCACATCCTTTGCAATCTTTTACCGGTGACAATGTGTGCTTTTTTAGAACCGCACACGTCACATCACGATTTGATCATATGTCGATGATTTTTGGTGACCACCTCGACGGGGTCGACACTCTCCGTTTTGGCTTTACACTTGAGACACAACGAGTCCATGATGGTTATATGAGGAGTGGATATTATTTCGAAAAGAGCGATTTTGACAGTTGTAAAGCTACTTCAGAAACACTATTTTAAAAGCCTACTTGGGAAACAGTGATAGCACTATTTTGTAAAACTAATTCGGAAACAGTGATAACTATTTCTATGGTAGATTGTCCCTCCTGTCTTTTTTGGATGTAGTCGATGCAGTTCCATCCACAGGTGCTATCGTCGACGTCTTGAAGTTGTAATGAGTTATACAACGCTCCTTTATGCGCTGTGTGGAGAAATCGCACAACATCATCGGATGGAGGTAAACCAAACGAATCGAAGTGCAACACATCATCACAATGAGGTTTGTTGACAATGGCGACCCAGTGAGTGCCAGGGCTATCGTAATAATTCTTCAGGCTAATGACATAGCTCTCGTTGGAGGTGATATGTTCAGGAAGTTGATCTTTAGAAAAGACACCATCTCTGAAATGGGGAATGCTGGATCCCAAGAGATTATCCAGATCGAAGAAGCTTAAGACCTTCTTTATCATGCCCTTGATGGCAAAACCCTTGCTTCGCGTGGTCGGCAGCTGGAGTTCGAGTAATCCTGGCAGTTAAGCATCTAGCGATTGCCGCTAACGGAGGTCCAATAAATCCTCCCTGTTTGGACAATTGAGATGCAGATAAGTTCAGAACGAGGCCATTCCGAGCTGTCTTATGTTTAGCAACAGAAGTCGATTCACGATGTGTCAGCATCATCCGACCTGGTCCCATGAGTGCTGAGGCTTTGAACCACATTGAGACAGGTCTTCTGTACGTGGATGCCACAACGATGAGTTTTTTTTTCTTCTGTGGTGACAGTGCGGCTTCGACTGGAACGTGCAATATGGTGTTATATGAAATGTTATTATATTTTCGCTTTCTTTTAGCATGATTGGCATAACCAGTGCTTGAGGTCACGATGGCACGTTTTTGCCGTCCTCTGTCACTAGGAACGTTGTTTCCCAACAAACCACTACCCATGACTGCTTTTTGAGTAGCTCCGGTAATGGCTTCCGTGGCTGCAGCCAGTCCAAACGGTGCAAGGACGGAAGCAAATAACTTGGGAGCCATGGTCTTGATGAAGGGAATGATCGCATCCGCTATTCCCCGGCCGTCACGTCTGGATGACTTTTTTCTGGGCATGGTTGTCTATATAAGGATATTCATTTTACCATTGAGTACGTCCAGCGTCATGAATCAGTCTGAGGTGGCCAGTGCACAACAGAGGTAATCAGTCCCTGGACCGACAGTCCATCGGATCTCGATGTCGGCAGGGGAGTCTTTGAGACGTTCGGAATGTTTCGAGACATCAAAGTGGAAGATAGGATATAAGTTAGCAAAATCGTCCAGCGAGATCTGCGTGCCTGTATCCACGCCCTGGCACTTTTGCATGGCTTCCATCAGTATCATGTAGGCTCGAGAATAATTTCGGGTAGCGAAGTTCTATTCGAGTTCTCGCTCTGGATACTGTCTGGAGTTGATGGGGACGTAAATGCGAGACAGATTGATGCTATTAAAGGTGTGCTTGTTTCCTTCTTGATCTCCGCGCTGTGTTGTCAGCTGCAATGCCATGAAGACGTGTCTGGGAAGCTCGCTTCGTGGATTGGTGGTGACTCTCTACGTCGCGGTGACTTGAGCTTTGAGAAACTGCTAAATGTATATGCGTTGTTGTTCGAGGTACAGTTTCTTGGTGAATCTGGCTAACGTAGATTCCAGCTCGAGCATGTGCGTTGTGGAGAGTGTTATTTTGGGCGTACACAGCTTGCAACTACGTCATGGTAAATTGTCCATCGGCAGGAACTGTGGATCTATGCATGTATTGAGCAGGTAAGTCTCTTTCCTGCAGCAGCGTATGCTTGACGCCTCTGAAGATGGTACGGATATCTCGAGACACGCCAAAGATGTTGCTGAGAAGAAGAAACCTGCAGATCTCGTGGTTAGTATCGGTATGCCAGCGTCGAGCTGCGAATCCCACGTTGTAGGGAGCACTACATTCAAAAGCAAAATTGGTTTTGAAAAGTGTTCCAGTCACATTAGCGCCATCCGCCACAGATGCTGCAGGAAGCATATCCGCATTGGCAGGAAATTTTTTACTCACCGCAGCTCCCGTATTGGTATCTCTGAACCACCACATATTAGTGGCAAACGATCGCATGTAGTCATCGCTGTACATGATTAAGTTCAGAATGGTGCTGGCTTAAGGTAAGTAGCCATTGATTTCCTCAACGGTCTCATTGTCCAGTTGATACCGCGCAGACTTGAATAACGACCATCCATAGAAAAAAACAGCGTGGATAAAATCCACCTACGATTTTACGTAGATGTACTCGTGAGGGTCTCATCGCTGCTTTATTTTATCTGAGAATATATTTTTTATTCCGCGTTATTATCGCCGAAATTTCCGGACTGATTGGTCAGCCACATGGCAATTTTTGAGAACGCGAACGTGTGATGAGATAGTAAATTAGTAAATGAAAGATTACGACGAATCTGCATCAATGAGACTGGAGGCACGTTAATCGACGTGGAATAAATCACGTTGAAAGCTGAGCCAACTGAAGAGAAGGATCCCTGGCCGATCGAGCAATTGATGAGGAGGCTATTGACATCGGTGGTATTGACGGGCAGATATCCTTCGTAGACTCCATTTTCTACGATCTTACTTCTAGCAAGCGTGATTCCAGTACGAAGTGTAGAGTAATTGGGTTCAATCCCTGGACTTCCATGCTTGATGAGAGCACAATATTGTGTGCAGTACTCTCTCGTACAGGACTTTGCACTTTTCCGTCCTACCCTGAGGTAACCACACACTCTTCTTTGTCCCACGAAGAGGCATTGTGCAATATGCTATAGATTAAAAGTTTTGCTATACAACAAGCAATTAAAGAAATGACAAAACGGACAAGCTATTAAAGAAATGAAATACGGGACTATATTATACAGCATCTCTATCATTGGAAGGATAGAAAAAAATCTTGCTCAGTATCCATGGAATCGGCTCCAGGAAGAGAGTTTATCCTTCGTCATGATATTGCTTGTCGACTCAGGATCATCGCTCAGTCGATGCATGGTACTCCAGTACCCTATCCGAGATCGATTGCCGCTCTGCATGTGCTCATCGGACGAGTCAGAAGAGACCTTAAGACGATGCCGAGAGGAACCGTCCGCAAAAAGCTTATTCACGAGTATAAGGCGATAGCAGGACGAGAGATCCTCACCACGCAACAGTACCTGAAGCAACTGCGAGACAAATACAAAGCACTCACAGGAAAAAACCGCTCAGACTTCCAAACTTCTTCGACTTCAGCATGAAATCCTAAGTCGATCCCGTTGATCTGATATCGAGAAAAAATACCCCAAACCGATCTACAAGCTCTTCAACGACAACGCGATAAGATTACACGTCTTCTACCACCACGACGCGTCGAAATAGCATTCAGAGGTGCTGAGAAAGGATTTATTTACGATCATTCCCATATTCCTCAGCGAGGAGTTGACCAAGAACTCCTGCAGTGTATTCTACACCCTACCATCCAAACAGAACTGCGGACACACACGGCCATCAAGCTTTTGAGTCGCTTTCAATATTCATCTGGTCAAGGAACACAAAAGCATTGACTTGTGGATCATAGCCAAATCTCTCATCGCGCATTGCAGTGATGATTTCAGTCATATCGTTGACATCGACTGGTCATTTATCCAGCGTCGTATTGAAGATTATCAAAAGTCAGGATCAGCATGGGCCTTCGCTGCAGTCAATCCTACAGGATCACATCTCGTCTTGATACTGTCAAGAACTACAAGTCGTTCAAATGCCACGCGATGGAATACTACAGTTCGAACACCACCACAAAAAATACGCGCACACGTCTTACATCATCACTTACTCGGAAGTTATCTTTGAAAAAGTACAAGGACGTTCTCCGGATCCAATCCATTCTTTTTACTCAAGTAGAACATAAGCACATCTCTGTGCGATCGGATATAAAACCTGCTGCTATGCTGATGAACGTTTGTCTTCGTCATACCAACAGCAACGAGTTGAGGATTGTCTCGTCCGGTTCTTTGAGCAACTAATCACTGAATGAAAACGCATCAACGAACTCCGAAAAAATCCAACGCCACTCACTCCACTCACCTCCTCACAACTAAAACAACACACCTCAGCACAGCAATGCCATATCAACCTCATAATAAAAAAGTCAGAGATCATTGTCATGTCACCGGTCACTATGGAGAAGCTGCTCATGCCGATTGTAATCTACGCTTCAAAGATCCAGATTTCCTTCCAGTCATCGTTCATAATCTACGAGGATACGATGGACACTTCATCATCGCAGCACTCAGCCATCCACGAGTCAAGACACTTCTCGCTGAAGTGGGTTCCTGTCCTATCAAATTCATCCTCAACAATTTTGAATAATTCATGTCGTTTTCGATTGGTCTCTTTCGTTTCATCGATTCCTTCCAGTTTATGGAGTCGTCGCTCAGTAATTCCTGGGCGTGCTGATGCCCAAACAGTCGCTAAGCAAGTGTCCGATTTAATTGTTCAGCTATTGCCTGATCACTGTGTAACGCGGTGTGTCCAAGTTTGATTTTGACATTTTGTTGTTTCATTAGCGATGTTACTGCACCAATAAATTCTTTGCCAGGATCAACCTGTAGCAACTGTGGCCATCGCAGGCCGCCGTGCGACCCGGATCCACGTTGATAAATTCGTTCAAACCCAGCTGCAACTTCAGCTGCTGATTTAGTTTATAAAGGCTCTGCTTCTTTGTATCTGCTTGCAACGTCGACGACCGTCAACTCGTACTTGTATGTGCGTGAACGACGTCTACCAATTATAATAGTATCATGGGGCAAGAACAAAATATCTGCCTGGTGAACTTAATTGGGAGTGCTAACGTCAAACCGTCCGTACTGAATAGTTTTAGGTGGCGGCAGATACATTTGCCATATTGCCTGTCGGACCCAACCAATCTGCAGCAACAGCAAATGTGACACCTGCCGCATCAGCGAGTTTGCTAATAGCCGCTCTACCCCTCCAGTATCTTCTTGGGCTATAATAAATCGATTCCATTATTATTAATTATCGGCGATTAATAGCCAGCTCCTGCCGCTAGCTTACTGCTCATCGCTGATCTTATCAACCAATTGACGAGTGATTCTGTGAGAGATTTATTTTTTACAGACTTCAACGTGTGAATCAACTTGACGCATGCGATATGTCCTTGTTGTAGATCTCGATTTTTATACGCGATGTCATGAGTATGGCATGCTTGATCAATCGCATTTATTGGATGCTCTCCTGGTTTTGGTTGATTTTTTCTTCGAGTCGGATATCGAGTCGAGCTCCAGGACCACAATAATAGATGCTTCTTACCAGGGTACTTAGCACATGGAGTCTCTGGCAATTTCCCGAGTGCAGCAGCGATATCACCACCATGTTTCGCTTGCTAAAGCGACACAATTTTTTATTTTTGTACCACATTTCACGCACTTGCCTGTAAGCGCACATCAACGATTTTTTGTCGTCGTTGTTGTTAGTTCGCAGGTATCGGTGAGACCTTTGCATGGAACACAATATAAATTCATATACCTTATACCTTATATACCTTATTATATTTGTACAACATGAATATTATTGACTTTTCTGCAACGCAAGAGCAGGAGCCAGTCAAGCACCATCCGGCATTGCCAAACTCCATTAGAGGAATTACTATCATCCGTCTGGGAATGGTAAAACTCAGTTGTTACGTAACCTGATCATGAGATGGCTCAAGTGGCCAAACTTTTTTTAGTGGCACCATCCGTGGATGATCAGCGATGCTCTGGTGTTCTTAAGTAGTTCAACGAAAGTGCAATGTCGCCGGAATAGGATGACGATGATATTATTAATTTTAACAACGACATCAATGACGCTCCGTCGGTTGAAGATCTTGATGGCGACATTAACAATCTAGTAGTGTACGACGATGTCATGCTCGAGAAACAGATAAATCCGGCCCGGATATTTTCACGGGGTAGACATAAAAACACCGACGTGATCTAACTCACACAACGACGCACTCAGATTCCCAACTTCTTCAGAAGTAACTGCAATCTTTTGGTTGTCTTCAATGGCGTTGCCACATGGGTTTAAAACAATCAATCTACATGATCCTCGGTCACGATATCGCATTGGTCTCGATAAAACGTTTGGTTGAGAGACCTGTCGCCGGCAGCTACTATCTTTTTATCATGGTCCAGCACCCGCCTGTAAATGGCGGCGTAGACAATCAACGACGATCTACCATCGGTCCTTACCCGATCATCCACAGCAACAAGGAGGGACAGCACTCAAGTCTACGGTCCAGCCTCCCTGACGCGTTAGAGGCATAGATTTATCCTTCTCGACCTTGTATGTCCATTTCTGCCTCCTTCTCTAGTTGGGTTCTCTAATTCGTAGACCTAGTGGTCTGTCTAGCCTCCTTGCCGCTGATGCGGCCTCGTCAGGTCCAACAGCGAAGTTTGTTGGCCTTAGAATGAAATTGTACTCTGTCAAAAATTGCTGCTAACAGCGGCATAAACGTGCCAAAGTGATAAGGAAAAACGTCATCAAAAATGTTGAAACACATGTGGTGTATTTGAGCGTACTTTCTGGAGAGAAACTTTATGCGACAATGAATACGATCAGGTCAAGCAATTCCGTTTTTCGTACAGTAACTTAGATCAAATTAGGGTAGTATGCGTACAGCAACGAAAGATGTTCTGCATCATGGCGTCAACACCTTGGGCTACGGGCATAATAGGAGCAAAAGAAATAGACATTTTCGCAGAACTTGATATGATTTTCTGCTGGCGAATCATATCGTGATATCTACAAAGGTTACATTTGCTATGTTTGAGCTTGGAAATAAAATAATTGGAATAATTGTTAGCATATTCATATTATACTTTTCTCATATCGTGGCAACTAGAGCACTAACATGAGCACCCGCACATAGGAGCAATGGGTGGGGGGTACTTCACCTCTAAACATGTTTTGCCCTACATCCGTAAAACTTAATAGCTGACTACTACATACTTGCCTCCCCCCTCCCCACAAAACTTAATAATTCTGCGGGTGCTACTGAGCACAAATATTGATCAATAGCAAAAAATGTATCTTGTTATGAGGAGTCTTGCATCAAAAGTCTCTTAACAAATTTCTCATGACACATTTTCTTTCTCTTTGCTTTATAGAGTTCATTAGTCAAGTTATCAGAGAGATAGTAATCCTCTTCACGCAGATAATTTTTTATGCCTCATAGGATGCTGAGCTAAAGCGTCTTTAAGGATCTTTCTAAAGTCCATTTAATCATTATACTGTCTTCTCTGATTTCATATCGAGTTTTTATGAAAACACAAGACAGATTACAGTAAATGGCTTGCATTCCATTTAGAGGATGTGTATAAACATAAGATATATGTTGCATTTTTGTGTAAATATAAAATATAGACATTAAATGGTTGTCCTCTAAGAGAGAGAGAGAGAGAGAGAGAGAGAGAGAAAGACAGACAGACGGATTTAGCTTTTACGCAACACGTATTTAACTTTCACGCCAGACCCATATTCGCTACACAGGATTGGACCACCACAGAGTCGAATACAAGCTGCGTTTGTACAACAGTATTCGTCTACAAATTCTCGTCCACAATAGGTGTCTTCCGCAATAAAAGCTTGCCACATTTAATTTTTTCCCATCAGCGTAGAATTAGTTACCATTTTTATTAATAATTTAAATTTTTCCATTGTACTTTCGCGTCCTGATAACCCCAGGCAGACCACAACGAACTTAGTACACATATCTTTAACAAAAAACGTCGTTCTACACAGTAGACCTGATTTCTTTTTCTCACGTGGAATATTCTCTTTATTAGCACATTGTCTGCTCCCAGGGGCTACTAAATCTAATTTGTTTTCGGAATTCCTCTTACTGCGATCCCCAACCCTCCCCCCCCCAAAAAAAAAGAAAAAAAAAATTGATTAAAGCCCTCTCACCCAGCGTGTTACTCTTTGCAGCTAGATCCCAAAATGATGTTGTTGTTGTTGTGGGACTTAACGCCATTTTTCAGCACACGATAGGCTATACATGGCGGCCAGTATTAATGGTGGAGGAAGAAACCGGGAAATCCACGGAAAGAACCACCGACCCACGTGAAGCTACTGGCAAGCTTTCTCACATATCCACATTCGCCGAATCTTAGACTCGAACCCACGCAGACAGAGGTGAGATGGCAGTGATCCGTAACGGAGAGCGCTTTAGACCACTCGGCCACTCGGGGTCCATCCCAAAATGAAACTGAACTCTTATGAAAATCGATAGAGGCTGTTTTGTAAGCTATAGATAACGTGGCTGTTGTATTATGTATCGTATTATGTATCGTACTCCCTCTCTCTCTCTCTCTCTCTCTCTCTCTCTCTCTCTCTCTCTCTCTCTCTCTCTCTCTCTCTCTTCGAAGAGAGTATGAAAAACGAAGATCTGTGTTAAACACTTATGCCCTCTTCAGACAAAAAATATGTCCAGACAGAGGAATAAAGCATAACATGGCAGAAAAAGAGTGCAGTGAACGGCACCTAAACACGAATCGTTTTTAATAGTTTTCGTGGAAACGGCATAATACACACCTGCCGTGGGTTTAATAGTTCTCGAGGAAACAATATAGGGAGTAGACGGACTGACATTATCATAATATAATACGCTACGCATCATGGTAGGTTTATAAAAATATAACCAGATCATCCTTAAATGTAAAGAAAAAGTGTATTTCAAACCTCATTTGCATATGTTAGCCATGTTTGTATAATCCTGCAAATAGAAACAAGGTAGTATTGAGTAGGGGGTACCCGTGCGATAATGGGACTATATGTTAAATTTGGTCGTTTGCACACTGGCGATAAGGGGAATTTAACATGGGGAATTTAACATAGGGAATGTATAGCGGCAATGTATTGGGCTTGTCTAGCGACAAGGGTAAATGAACAGGGGTAACGTCAGGGTACTGAACACCGGCAACAATGTTGCAAGTGGCTGACCTCAATCGGGCAGAAGAGTGTGGCAAGGTGGTGACCTGAATACTCACTACTCTAGCGACAATTGAGACATAGACAAAGACGTGGTTAGAGGCAGGGTTAGAGACAAAGACAAAGATATAGACATATGACACAAACATGGATTTATGAACATAAATCTATCACCCTAAAAATCGACTAAAAAAGTTTTACGCAAGAGAGAATATATATCTTTTCGAGGTAAAGGAGTGACCCTGAAAAGGGCCTTTGGTGTTTTTGTTAACACCATTCAGCTAACACAGAGGGCATCGCAGGGATCTTCTCTTCCTCAAACTTCGTCTGACCTGTGGGCCATAGATTAAGACTCTCTTCAAACAGCCTTGCCTCTCCACATAGATTCTTCGTTTCCAATGGGTCGTATCAGTCATCTTGGTGATAGCCCGTGATGATCTGACATACATGGGATATTCCAGGTGAAACAGCATCGACGATAGGAGGGTAGAAGATTCCACGTTCGTCCACATCTTGTGACGAGAACAGGTGGAGGGAATGAGGTGAACCGCCGTTATTTATAGTGGAAGAGTGGATCGAAACGGATTGAGTTCTTTCACCAATCCTAACACGCGTTACAAAATTCAGTCACAGTGCGGAGTCTGTTTTCCAATCCGAAGCGAACTATCTGTGACGTCACATTCCTTATATCGGTGCGCTAGCATCTGTGCGCAGTGAATCAATGCGTCAATGCATCAATTTTCGAAAAGAGACTACTCAATTTTTGCCAAAATCAATTAAAACTCAATATCCCTTTTTTCCCCATAATGGACGTGTGTGAGTGCGTGAGTGTAGGTCCTTATTATAAAAATCAAAACGAAGAGACAATATAGGGAGTTTTTCTTTCTGGTATATTCTCTGGTAGAAATTTACAAACCAATTTCACAAAACATCACTTTAAAAAGTTCATTTTTCTTCTTCTTCGTCTTTTCACCCTTTCCTTGTTTTGAATTTCTTCACTGTCACAGGTATTTCCGCTTCTTCCTCACCTTCTTCTCTTCTTGTCTTCTCTTTCTGGACGTGTCTGGGTTCTTCCTTTAGAGAGGATACTTCTTCTTCCTGATCTGAACCCCTTTCTACCTTCTGTTCCTGTTGTTTCTTAGGGCAGTCTGAAGACCAATGTCCTTTCTCTTGGCAATGATGACAGGCATATTGACCTTTGTCTCTTTTGATGCTTGACTTGCTGTGACGTTGTGCACATTCCGAAGACCAATGACCTTTCTGCTGACAGACATAGCAAGTATCCTGACTTTTATCTCGAATGGAGGGGGAGTAGTCCGTCGGCTTCTCTGTAGAAAACCTTCATATGACACCTCGCAAAGCTCTGATCAGAAGTTCGATCTGTGTTGGCTCTTCCATCTCTCTGGTAGGATTGAGAGTGAAATGAATACTTTACTTTGAGGGAAGACACTGACCCATTATATAGGGAAGACACTGACCTTAACATTGATATACAGGGGACCATGGCGTTTAAAATGTAGTCATTTGTCGTTTTGCAATCAAGATGAAACGATCGTATCATTTCGTGAAGAAAGGAGAAGAAAGTAAGAGGCAGAAACGTGACCTATCGCCTTACACAGTAGCTGAAGTCTTGGCTCAAATCCATGCCAACGATTTCGAAGATGACATGAGTGAACCAGAATCCAGATCCAGAGAGTGTCCATCAAACCAAACTCCACCACCAGTAACCCCTGATAATTACTATCACATTTGAGAGACGGATAAACGTTCCTCTAGTAAATTTAGAAAGCAGAAGCGTTCATCACCGATTTGTTGGATTCTTTGTTAACCACACTGTAACGGCATTGTCGAGCCAACGAAGACGATCGCTTGACACTCTCCATTTATCACGACGGTGTGAAGTCCCCCGTTTGGATCGAGTTTAGCAGGCCAACAGAATTGACCCCTTCCAAATTCATCGACAAGATTCAACACGTACAGCAATCCAACGATCACTGTTGGAAAAGCGACACTTTACATGGCCCACGTTTCTCTTCCCAAAGGGACCGGACACAAAGAGGTGTTATTGGCAGACGACCCTCCTAGCACCAAAATGAATCTCGTCCGAATTAACAACCCCAAAGACAAGATGTGTTTAGCCCGAGCCATCGTTGGTGGGACGAACGTATGCTGACAAGAACGACACGGCAGAATGGAAAAGAGCCTGGAAAACTATTCAATGATCGAACCGACCCAAAAAACAAGGAGAAGCAGAACTCCTGTTACATCAAACTGGCCTATCCAAAGACACACCCTGTGGCATTCCTGAAATGCAACAATTGCAAGACGTCTTGGCTCCACGCTACACTTTGAAAGTACATTCTCTAGAAGAGCGCGGACCTCTGTTGTTTCGAGGCAAACTTTTCACAGACGGAAAATACATTCATGTCTATCATCACAATGAACATTTCGATGCCATTACCAGTATCACCGGATTCCTGGGATACAGTTATTATTGTGAGAAATGTGACCTTGGGTATAACAATCGAGAGCAACAAAAGCATTGTGGATCAAAATTTCCAGGATGTTTGGCCTCTTAACCCTGCCTTGACGAAGGACAAAAACGTGTGCATTGCTCAGCTTGTCAGCGCACTTTTGACAGCCCTACCTTTTGCCAACAACATCTGAAGATGCAAAGTTCACAACAGAAAAGTGCTTGTCAACTCCTGAAATGTTGTTCTCCTTGTGGACAAGTTATACGTACCAATAGTGCCAAGGCACACCTATGTCCAGGAAAGAAACGATGTCACATTTTCACCAAATCGTGGACTTGGAACACGAATGTTACATTCAAAAATACCAACCTCAACAGGAGGAGAAAGAAGATGACCAGAAGAAAGGCAATTTCATCTTCTTCGATTTCGAATGCACACAAGAGACTGCCATTCACATTCCTAATTTCTGCGTGACTCATCGAGCGTGTGAGAAGTGCATCCAAAAACCTATCTTTTGCCATTGCCCCCACTGTAGCAAGATTCCTGGAGAACGTGAAAAAAATCTTTCGAGGACTGAAAACGCTTACCGATTTTGCCCAATAGATCTTAGACCCCATCGACGAGACGTGGAGCCAAGAGGACATCGAACGTTACGGAGATTTCCATCGCTATGCCCCGGTGATGGCTCACAATTTCTCCTAATACGATGGACAGTTTCTTCTGAAATACTATACGGAACAAAGGACCTAAAGTCACGTTGAACGGAGCCAAAATCATCTCCATGTAAATGAGACAAGTACAGTTCAAAGATTCGATGAGTTACTTGGCCATGCCTTTGAGTCGAATGCCTAAAACGTTTGGAATAACAGAAATGGCCAAAGGCTATTTTCCGCACTTTTTCAATACCGAAGCCAATCAACACGCCGTTCTGTCCCACTTTCCTGATGCTCACTACTACGACCCCGACAACATGCGCACTGAACAACGAGAAGCTTTCTACGCTTGGTACCACACTCACGCCTCGGACCCCTTCGACTTTCAGGAAGAAATCTTAAAGTATTGTCGTTCAGACGTGGACATTTTACAACGATACTATGGAAAATTTCGAGAATTGTTCTTGGAGCACGGAGGAATCGATCCTTTGAAAAAAGCCTGTACCATTGCCAAAGCGTGTTCCTTAGTGTAGCGCAAACGATTCATGCCCGAGAAGATCCTGGCTATCATACGCCCTCAAACGACCAGTTTTATCAAACGTCAATACTCTGTCAAAGCTCTACGCAGGCTACATTACTTCTGCGACTAGGAAGACAAATGGATTCAACATGCCTGAAACAGAGGAGGTGAAAAGACCATCGTAACGTATTCGCTTAATGGCTGGGACTTAGAAAACGCTAAGATCGTGTACGAGTTGAACGGATGCTTATTTCACGGATGTCGAATCTGCTACCTTCAACGGTACACTAAAAATGAAGTTTTACAACGTACTATTGAAGAATTGTACGAGGGTACTTGTCAGCGGCGTTTAAAGTTAGAACAGCAAGGTTACCAAGTGGTAGAAATGTGGGAACACGAGAACGATCACCGTTTAAAAACCGATCCCGAGTTTAAACGCATCGTGGAAAGTTAGAAGCTGGTGGACCCTCTGAACCCGCGAAACTGTTTGTATGGAGGACGGACGAATGCCACCTGTCTGCTGTACCACGCTGACGAGGAGAAAAGAGAAGAAATCAAATACTTGGGCGTGTGTTCGCTGTATTCTTACGTGTGCAAATATTGTCACTTTTCCGCAGGACACCCACAATTGCTGACGGATCGCATCGACCTGGACAACATTCCCCAACAAGAAGGATTGGCTAAATGTAAAGTCTTGCCTCCCTTGAACTTGCTCCATCCTGTTTTACCTCACCATTGCCAGGAAAACTGATGTTTCCCTTGTGCCGTACTTGTGCCGAAACGTGCAACCAAGACCAAAATTGTCAGCACACCCAGGAAGAACGCGCCTTGACAGGAACGTGGCTCAGTGTGGAATTGTTTAAAGCTCTGGACCTGGGATACCAATTGTTAGAAGTGTACGAAATTTACCACTTTCCCAAGACAGAACAGTACCACAAGGGTGACGAGACTCAGAAAGGCATTTTCGCAGACTACGTGGATGACTTTTTGAAACTGAAACAAGAAGCCAGCGGCTATCATTCCCGGCGCCACACTCCCGAAGACCAAAAGAAATTCAAAGAGAAATACTGGGGCAGTAAGGCATCACTTAAGAACACATCGAGAAATACGAAGGAAGGCGATCGCTTGCCAAAGTGATGTTGAATTGCTTGTGGGGTAAAATTGCACAACAACCGTGTTTACCCAAGACGGAGTATTTGTCCGATCCTTGCAGCTACTTCCAGGTGATTCAAGACAAAATCAAATACATGAAACACGTGGACGTCGTTTTTGAAGACTTGCTCCTGGTCAGTTTCGAAGAAGAACATGTGTTTGTAGAGGCCGACGAATTTAGAAATGTCATCATTGCGGCTTACGTGACAGCTATGCTCGCTTAAACTTGTACGATACTTTAGAACTGTTAGGAGATCGTGTGCTGTATTTTGACACGGACAGTTGCATCTACATCGATCGCCTGGGTCACCGTCACCCTGACATCGAAGGAGACCGTTTAGGATCCTGGACGGACGAGTATCCCAACGACAAAATTCTGAGTTTTGATAGTGGCGGTCTAAAAAATTACGGCTACGAATACCGGAACCCCCAAGGAGAAGTGCATACCGAGTGTAAAGTGCAAGGATTTACTCTCGATTATCGCACCAGTCAGGTGGTGAACTTTGAGGTATTGAAAGAAGCATTGCTGTCTGGAAAGGATCAAGATTTTAAAGTGACCACCTACCAACCTCACAAAATTGTACGTTTAGCCACAAACCAAATAGTCCGTCGGCATTTGGAAAAAGTGTATCAAATCGTGTACCAGAAGCGAGTGCAGCTTCCCAATCACTTCACTTTACCTTACGGACACGTCCATATTGGTCAGCATGTTAAAAGGGCAAACGTCCAAGACCGATAGTTCATTGTGACTACCATTGCCAGGCGAGAAAGATGAATCCTTTCAAACACACACAATTCAATTTCGGTGATTCTCAAGTGGAGTGCGATGCTGTGCCTTGCGATGGCAGGGATGCCGTACGCTGTGACCTCAGCGATTCAGTACCATATCATGGGAACTTTGCTATGACTACTAGTACTACAATACCTACAATGGAAAGTGATGATGTGCGTGTCAAACCTGACGGATGCGAAAGCGATGCCACTCGTTATCGTGGACTCTTTACTGGTTTTCATTGTCAATGTCATCCTCCACGGGAAACCATGCGGCTACCACCCTACGATGTAATCCATGCCTGAGCAAACTACTTAGGGTTTCACCGTACCTCATCGAAATGAGCCTGTGAAAGAAGAATATTCGTTCCCTGTGCGTTTGTCTGAATACTGCGACTTTAAAAGTCGATTCCAAACCTTCCTAGGAAAGTGGCCTAAATATTTGGGAGGACCTACCCCCGAAGACTTAGCCAGAGCTGGATTTATCTACTTGGGTGAAGGTGATAAAGTCAAGTGCTTCAGTTACGGTGTGTCATTTCACGTGTGGGATCAGAAAGATTGCGCTTACCTGGAACATGCTCGATGTTCTCCACACTGTCACTACCTACCTTTAGTGGGACGATCTCAGTAATCTTTTGATGGATACTTTACAAGAGAACATTTGCGGTTTGCCTGTGGAGTTGAGAGAACGCATTTACCGAGAGTTTGTCAAAATACAAGTGAAACGCAAACAACAATTGCGTCCGTTACGTCACCTATGTTGGAACCACTAGTACCTGAATGGTGTAAAAGGACTGATTCATTTGAAAGCGTTCCAATGGTCAGACATTGTTCAAGTGACCAAGGACCAGAAGGCTTTGGTTGCTACTCATCCTACTTTTTTACAAGCTAACCATACTACACCGAATTCTAGAGGAAGAGTTTACACGAACAAATCTTGGTTCAAGAGGAAACGTCTTGGCGACGTGTGGTGTGTGAATTAGTTACTAAACAATTTTGGTACGGTACTGAAATAAAGCCGCTTCTGTTGAAAAAGTACATTTATTACCTCGGACATAAAGAGGTATAAAAACTTCCTACCATGCCACGACCTTTATCATTAGTGATACAACAATTGTCGTAGAAGGAAATCAATGACAGTATTCAGACTATGGAGGATTACGAACACTGTTTACGAGAACTGAATCCAATTAATTTGGGTCATCGTGTGTTGTGTGTCTTATTGACTTGCTTTCTGGGAATTCGTTTACCAGCCGATTCCTTGCTGGCTCTTTACGATCTGTACTGTGAGGTACCACCAAAAACATGAGAAAGGTACCTTTAAATGTACACGAGAGACTCATTCTGTTAAAATACCTTGCGCTTTCATCATGATGCTTCTCGACCTCTACGGGGAAAAAAAGATTTGTCAATTTTAGTCACTGAAGATGTTCACGAAGATGTG
The DNA here is from genome assembly GCA_016617855.1 of Megalonaias nervosa. NCBI lineage: Eukaryota > Metazoa > Mollusca > Bivalvia > Unionida > Unionidae > Megalonaias > Megalonaias nervosa. The sequence goes on along the minus strand of JAECUM010008179.1, from coordinate 23,526 downwards.
TGTGTAGCTTGTGACATACACCCACACTGGTCAGATGTACGTGATTGGAAAACTTTGGGTTTTGAGGCTTAGACAAAAGAAGCGGAGAACTATGCCCAAAATTTGTGATCATAAATTCAAACGTTCAGTGAAAAAACTAAGTTTTAAATCTGTGTTAGCCACAGTGTCAGAAGAAGAACCCGACACCGAGGAAAACCACTCCACTCAGGACAGGACCATCATTGACATGGACATTCCCGAAAGGTCATTCAGGCAGGACCCCTGTGTGACTGTGCCAAGTTCTACACTCTACGCCTCTAAAGACATTACAAACTGTCCCTAGGACATCACACCTTCGTCGCCAAATTTATGTACAGTGACTTGTTTATATTCCACTTTGATCGTTTTGATGTGTATTTTATCGATGTACTTAACCATTTGGCTTTTATGTACTTTTGTCTCTCGTGTTCAATTTTAAAAATGTTTTGAAATAATCGTGTCCTGAAAAAATATAAAAATCCTTGTCTTGTCTGTCGACATTCCCTGCACTATGGCTACCTCTGCTGTCTCTGCTCCATCTTCCTCAACTTTCAAAGTCATCGACGAATACTTAGATCGTGCTAGCTGAGAGGCCTTGTATCTTCGCCATCCCTTTAACATGTTAATTGCTGGACCGAGCGGTTCAAGCAAAACCGAATTTGTCAAACTTTTGATCGAACATAAACATCATTTGATCGATCGTCCACCTCAACGTATCGTATGGTGTTACAAAGACTGGCAATCAGCCTACAGCCTCCTGCAAGAAGGTCAAGGAGATTCCATCGTGTTTGTGGAACGTATTCCTGGCGAAGACGACGCAATTGTGTCTGACCCCAGTCAAATTCATCTGGTCATATTCGACGACACGTCCCCGTCGACTTAAAAAAAATCTATAAAAATCTCGGACAGTTTTGGACTGTCTTACACTTCGTTAACATGACATCCCTTCAGTCCCGTACTCAAATACGTGCTCGTATCTTAGAAGCCAGTCTCAAAGAAGTCTTACAATCGTTTACGGTGGCAGCACGTCAATTACTGCAAGGCATCATTCACATTCCTCATCAAGCCAAACGCATTTTTGAGAGAAACAAAGTAGCCTTGATGCAATTGGCACATCCCCGCATCGACACTCAAACCAAAAAGCAAATCTTTTTGAAACCTGGAGGCCGCGGTTCTCTAGGAGGTGTCATCATTCGCTCCATCTTAAAATGGGATCCCAATGCTTCCAAAGTCATCCCCAGGAAAAAAGCCACTCCCCGACCCAAACGTACCTAGAAGAAAAAGAGCAGTGGTGTCAAGACCAGGTCACAGCCCCAGAAAAAGAAAAACCCCATGGAAAGACCCCAGAAATTAGCTTGTAGCCGCAAGAGAGGCACTACAGTCCGTGCGCAACCATACATTCCCAAGCCACGACCAGCAGCGACGGTGACCGCGTCTCCAGTAGCCTCAGGTTCTTCCACTCTCTCGTTTGTAGTGGTTCCTGTCAAACCCAATTTGACACCAGTTCTTCCCCATTTGATGAAAACGTGGAAACCCCTGTCACCAGGAAATTCTCCGCCAGCGGTGACACCCTTCACTTCTTTAGCCGCTGCGGCAGCTGCTGACAACGTACCTGGCCATAAAATCAAAGCCCAAGAGAGATCGGGCATGTTACTGAGTTTACTGGATTTATCCAAGCAAGAACTGTCCGATTGAGTCCGTTGCGAACCCCTCCAAGACGCATGATGCCTGGCATCAAGCTGAGACGACGTAAAGAGAATCAGTACCGACGCATTCTACTATAAAAAGGACCTGGGGTAAACGACGGGTATTAGTGTTTTTGTGCTCCTTAACACCAAAACGATGTCCCCTAACAGAAGTGCACACCACTACCGTCATCGAAAACATGGAAACCCTTGTCTCCCCGAACTTCTCCTTCAGCGGTGAAACCCTACTCCTCTGCTGCCGCTACGGCAGCTGCTAACAAAGTACCTGCTCCCCAAAGTCCAAAAGAGATCGGGTATGTTACAGAGTTTACTCGATTTATCCAAGCAGGTACTGACACGATTTAATCCTTTGCGATCCCCTCCATGACGCGTGATGCCTGTCATGAAGTTGATACGACGCAGAGACATCCAGTGGCGACGCATTCCACCATAAAAAACTGGGATAAACGATGGGTATCAGTATTTTTGTGCTCCTGAACTCAAAAAGATGTCACCTAAAACAAGTGCACATCATCACCATTGCCGTTCTCCTGTCCAAAAAGGAAAAGGAAAAAGAAACGGACAGTCTTGTTGTTTGACCTCGCATCCGAAAAAGAAACGCTTAGCCAAGCATCGACGTCTACCCCAAAAAAAAAAACACCATCGTCCAAAGAAAAAGAGGAGCAACCAAAAGGGATGATTTGGAGCTCCAATGGTATTTCATATGTTCAAAGAGTTTGGTTTTCCAAACCTAATCCAAAAATACATCCCAAAAAATAAGATAAAAGGACGTGTGTCAAGCGATGAACTTCAGTATATTTTTCCTCCCGAACGAAAACAGATCTCCCCTGAAGGAAGTGCACACCACCACCACTCTCTTGCCAAAAATAACACAAAATGAAAGGACTGACTCCTCCTTTAGCCAAACATTGGGACGTGTTGTCCGTTCTGTCCAAAGCTACTCCACCCATGCACCCATGCGAAAACAACTCATTTAAACCGCTTCCAAAGACGTCATCGATACCGTGTGCGAATGTTGTCTGAATGTATTGAAAGGAACGATACCTTTATCTAAACACCAGAAAGAACGCTTCGCCAAACATCGACATGTTCATCGCCAAATGGTTCAAAAGAAAATACCTATCCGTCATCAGAAAAAGATGTTGGTGAAACACGGAGGATTTTTACCCCTGATTGGACCCATTGTCAAAGGAATAGCTGGAGCCATGCTGGGAGGACTCCTGGGGGGGTGTTACCCATGGGTCCAAGATAAAAAGTACCAAGAAGATAAAAGGGAACTCTGTGGTCCAAAGATCTCAGACGTGACCTTTGGAATCTGATGGAAGGACGAAAACTCACTTTAGTGCCTTGCAAACGATGGATGGAATTCCATCGTTGGCAAGAACAACGCACCCCACATTTACCTCCATATCCTCATTTGACCGAGATGTTCCAGTTACAACACGAATTGCAATCGGTGATGGATCGCAGTGATTTGTCACAAACTGAAAAATCTCAACGGTACCGTCAAGTGTTGCAACGACTTCAACTCTTTCACCAGAAAGCTTCAGACGAAACAGCTCGACCGACTCTGGCTACAAATATTTGTTTTGTGTCATCGACGTCTTTTCGAAATTTGCCTGGCTCGTACCATTGGCTTCCAAATCGAGCACTGAGTTAGTGCGAGCCCTAAAACTGGTGTTGAAACAAAGCGGTCGTCACCCTCTTCGATGGCAAACCGACAAAGGCATCGAATATCTGAACAAACCGTTCCAAAAAGAATTAAAGGAACGAGACATTTCACCACCGAGAACCCCGAAACCAAAGCTAACAATGTGGAACGTTTTCAACGCACCTTGAAAGAACGCATGTGGAAATTATTTACGCATCAACACTCTCAAGTACATCGACGTCTTACAGCACCTGGTCAAAGCGTACAACCAATCGTACCATCGGAGCATCGGATGTGCACCCCAAGAAGTGACTCCCGACAACGAAGTGACCGTCTTTGCGCACCTGTTTGGTACGTCCCCTACTGTGGCTGTCCCCTTGTCAAAAATAGTTTCTTTGAAAAAATGTTTTATTGTTAGTTGTTGGTTGTTTGTTAAATAAAAAATGTTGTTTTTTTGGAAAAAAATATATAACGGTCGTTTGTTTTCAAACAAACACTTTGAATACATGCTCTTTGACTTCTCTCTATCCCTCACAATGAAATCAGCTATCATAGCGTTCCGACACTAAAACCCAGTAGGGATGTTTTCTATCGCGTGCGCGTTTGAGCCATATAAAGCGGGGTGGTCTGCAGTCTGACCATCCATTGTTGACTCTTCAAGCTATAAAGATGCCTTCAAGACTAGCCAAGCTGAATGAAGCCTACGTGAATTTACGTCGTATCAGGCAAAACCTGATACCCAAGCCTGAGGAAATAGAGAATGTCTGATGTTGAAAGTGGTCGAAGACCTGATTTAAGAGGTCTTCAGAGACGAATTCAAGAAGGAGCAAGAAGAATGGACGGAGAATTACAGACTTCAGAAGCAGAGAGAGCAACAGCAGCATCAGCAACAACAGTCACCGGAGCCAGACAGAGGCATTGTAGACTGTCGTGTGGACGCGAAAGAGTTCTCCTTCTCTTTCCGAAGAAGCAGATCCTATCCTGTGGGAAAGCCTGCAACCAGACGGGGACGCAATCTTAGACGATTAAAGATTGCCATAATCCCCGTCGACACAACAGCCCTTTTCAGGGCTACCCCCAACTCTCTAGAAAAGAGATACTAGTCAAATTGCCAATTGTATGTTAGTAAGTTGAAAAAATAGAAGTGTGTCTATAAGTACTTCGTTTCTTTGTTTTATGTGGAAAAGATAGAAGTGTGCTTATAAGTACTTCCTTTCCCTGTCTTGTCAGATAATGTTTATGTGTCTGTAGGTGAAAAAAGTCAACGTGAGTGTTTCTTTTAGGTCCTCGCGTTCCATGTTTTTTGATTATGGTATGGGTAGTGTGAGTTTTAGTGTCAGAGATTTTTCATTCACGTCCGCTCTTCAGGGATATAAAGCGGAGCGTTTGTCAGTCTGGCTACCCAACGTTGACCAGTCAACATGAATAGAATTAGCAAATTGCTCGAACTCCAAATGTACCCGGAATATGCCAGGCGCATTTTGGATGAGCTGGCTATGGAGGCCATAGCAGAATCAGCCAGGATAGAAGAGGAGGAGGCAAAACGAAGAAGGAAGAGGAGAAGGAAAAGAAGAAACAAATGATCCTGCCTCACCTCATCCTTAGGCCGGTGTGTAAGGTGAAGCCTGAGGTGAGGACGCCTCCACAGCCACTAGCAGCACCACCACAGCAACGTCAACAACCACAGCCACTACTACCAGTACCAAGAGCCGCTGTCCTCCATATAGAAAACTGGTTCGAAGAGTTGGAGAGACAGCGGCAAGAGTGGGAGCCGCAGAGACCTCACCATCATCATCCACGGGAACAACAACAACACGGTTTCACTATCCCTCAAAGTGAATACTGGAATAGTAAAGCCAATCAATCCCCATCAGCGCTTCCAAGGGCAAGACTGAACTGGGAGAATGACTGGAGCCGCCGCTGTGTCTGTGGTGCCCGGCCTGGAAAGTGCACACATTAAGAGGTGCGTTTGGAGTTCGAAAAAAACAGCCCTTCTCAGGGCTATCCAGATCTCTAGAAAAGAAAGACTGATCAATTTGCTAATTTGTATGAATGTGGAGTAGTGTGAATATAAACACTGACTCCTTTACTGATGTGTGTGTGTGTGTGTGTGTGTGTGTGTGTGTGTGTGTGTGTATTTGTGTTTGTATGCGAGTGCGTACATTTGTGTGTGTGTGTGTGTGTGTGTGTTTTTATCTCAACATAAAACCCTTGTCCCTACACTATGTGGATAGTAGATATTGGGGTTATTTTCTTCCCTTCTGTGTGGATAGTAGATTTTGGTGTGGATAGTATATTATGGGTTATTTTCATCCCTTCTGTGTGAATAGTACATATTGAGGGTTTTTTTCTTCCCTTCTGTGTGGATAGTAGATATTGGTGTGGATAGTATATAATGGGTTTTTTCTTCCCTTCTGTGTGCATAGTAGATAATGGGTTATTTTCTTCCCTTCTGTGTGGATAGTATATAATGGGTTATTTTCTTCCCTTCTGTGTGGATAGTAGATAATATGTGAAGTTATTGTAAGGGATGTTTTCCTTGACGTCCGTGTTTCAAATATATAAATCATAGCGTTCGTCAGTCTGGCTACCCATTGGTAATAGACTCACCTACCCACCCAACGAGAAAATGCGAGATGGTGCTCATTAGACCAGAGATCTGGGGCTGGAAGAACTCACTACTGGAGGGATGGCGACTTTTGACTGGGATTTTGGTGTTTTCCTTCAGAAGAAAGAATGCGCCGCCTGGTACCAGTTCTGACCGACACCGGAGAAGCCTCGACGTCCTAGGACTCGGCATGAAAAGGCCGAGTAACCTTCAATTTTGCCTGTGTGAATGTATAGGTTTTCATTTTGGCTTGAAAACCTCTTTTGATAATATCTCTATGTTGTATTCCAAATTTGATCCTTTTTTTCCACCGTCAAAATTTTCTGTGTATTTATTATGACTTATCTGATTGGTACAAATTAATTAATTTTATGTACACTTTGTACACTAAATTACAACTTTGAATGTTATTAACAACGAAATTTTGTGACTCATTTTATCTGGTTAATTGCACCGGTGGGCTTACACATTATTGCTTTTAAGATTTGTCCATTAATACAACTGGACTGAATTTGAAATAAGTACGGGCCAGCGTTTTTGGGGCGTACACGAAATCCATTGCTTCGCTTCACACCGGTTGCCGAGTCACTTTCCTCCTTTGCCACACTAGGACTCCTGTACATGGGCGGAATGTGGACCGATTTCCACCCGTCCAAACATCAGGTACCCCGATGCGTGCTGGGTCCATTCCCACTCAAGTAAAGCCCCTAGCTGGTGTTGTGGCGGATTGGCATGTGGGTGCATGGTGTAACATGCTGCATGGGCGGACTGGAGACCCATTTAATTGGATGAAGCAAGATAGTCCGGTAATACTGGCATGCCAACGAGTCTTGTCTGTTACTGAGGATTGTGCTGATGTGGTTAAAAGTTTTGCACTTTACCCTTCAGTATTCAAGTCAATTCACCAGCTAGTGTAGGTCGTTTGGGACTTAGTTGTCCCACGACCTTTAGGCAAATTAACAGCTCTCTTTGAGAGCATTAACACCTGGGGGATGAGGCTCATATTCCTTCTCCCAGGAATAATTAACAGCCTGCGGTGCAGGCATTAACAAGAGGCGCATGCACCTGTAATGCAAATAGTCAGTCAGTCAGTCTGGCTACCCAGCGTTGACTAGTCAACACGTTCAAAATGAAATTTGGTAAATGACTTAAAAGATGGTTGGGATTGGATGATGGATGCAGCTTATGTGGTAGAAAGGCTTGCAGATGAATGGAGTTATCCAGTTACCCTAGACTTTGTGACAAGTCAATTGAGGAATCTAAACGTAGCCAGAGATCTGGTTAAAGACGTCATAGAGGAGAAAGTGGAGAAGTTGAAAGGCTTTATTAAATTAGAGTATGTTAAAGTGGGAAAAATGAAGGAGGCTCTTGATAGAGTGACAAACGTCAGGTACTTTTTAGAAGAAACAGAGACTTCAACAGTTTGGTCTTATCTGTCTCTTAGGACCGGTGTGGGGATTAGAGAAATTAAATAAAGGAGAAGAAAAGGTTAGAAAGGTAATGGAAGAGGAGGTGAAGAAGATAAAAGATACCTGGGTTAAGGAGAGAAAGGAGAAAGAAAACAGAAAGAAAAAAAGAGGCCTTTGACAGACTCAATCAAAACTGGATCAAGGTACAGGAAAAGTTCAGGGCGATAGAACATTCTGACTGGATACCAGAAAATGAAAAGAAGAAGAAAGGAATAATAGAAAAAGTGAGGAGATGGTGGAAGAAGTGGAGAAAATACAAGAACCCAAAGGCCCTTTTCAGGACCACTCCATTGCCTCGAAAAGATATATCACTGATTTTGCCATATATATGTATTTGTTTGTTTGTTTGTTTGTTTGTTTACCCGCCCCGCCAAGCGTTATTATTCGTATAGTTTCACCGCTGAACCAGCTGAACTTACCCGCCACCCACCAAGCTGAACTTATCCGCCACCCGCCATGCGTGAACTTACCCGCCAACCGCCAAGCGTGAACTTACCCGCCACCCGCCATGCTGAACTTACCCGGCAACCGCCAAGCGTGAACTTACTCGCTACCCGCTTTTTTGACGCTATACAGGCCCAATATTCCCCATGTTAAATTTTCACTGAGGCTAGGGTGCCCCAGGTGTTCCAGTTTTTCAATTCACGTTAGAGTCTAGAGTTGCCCACGACCTTTTTGACTAGGATTTCCATTGAGGTTAGGGTGCCCCACTACACTACTGCTGTACATTCAGTATAGATAAAACGCAAATGCAACATTCATTTCGAACACAGATTTGTGACAAGTCTGTAAACAACTGTCTCGTAGATTGAAATGACAAATGTAAATTACGTATGTTCTGCAATGCTCATTAACAAAACATCTCTAATCACTGAAATTATTCAAGGCTAGGGGTTGATTTAGGGTAAATTGCTATGGAAATTATATGTTGGTATCTCCAAATTTAGTGCTTCTTTTACAAATTATTGGTTAATTTCATTGAAATGACAGTTTTCTCCCTTAAATACCGATAAAAAGTATGGATATTTTGTCAAATCTTTGATGTGCCTGTTAATACAGATGACAATTTCTAACTCTGAGCACGAGTTAATATTTGTGCTCAGATAGTTTAGTAACTACGGCACCATATTCTGTAATTACATCAGGGAACATCAGTACTTCGGCTGATAAAGAGACAGACTTGTAATGCAATGGTAGTGGGTTCAATATTCGCCAAGGCCAGCTCAGGTCGCCTGCCCCTGTGGTTGTTGTGGTAGGACACTTAGGTCCCATTTCCTTAGTATGATATCCCCAATAATGTTTTACGGTGATGTTAAAAACAACCAATCAACCATACTTTGCACCGGCTGGAGGCCAAATATTGAACTGGATCAGGTCTTCCTGAGTTATTAGAAGTTTGTGGCCAGAATGATGCTTGAGAATCCAGATTCTTGTAAAATATCGAGAGATGAGTTCACATATTTCTCAGATATATCGTTTCTAGTTTAACTAGTTATTTTTCATCTAAAATTCTTAAGAAGCATCTAAAACAAACAATTTCGACGAATTTCTTTTTCAGAAAGGGGAGACGGCATTACACATAGCTGTTATGAATAACAAGCAGGAAGCTGTGGAGGCACTCCTGATGAACGGAGCCAATGCGGCTGTGAAAGACAATGTGTGTGAAAGATTTCTACACATGAAGAATGTTTGAATTTCGTACATAAATATAATGGATCATGGGCAAATTAGACAATTAAGTGTTTCATTGACACAGTCAAATATTTTATTCTCTGAATCTGAATTTTAGAAGCACAGCACATACTGTAATGAATATTTTTCTGGCAGCTCAGAATTTCGACATTAAATCTCTTGAAGTCATCGCACCACGTTCCTCACACTTTCTGGAAAATATCGCTTCCGTAAAGTTCTTTTCTCACTTGAGTCTTCTAAACTTTAGTAGTGTCTGAGTTCATTAGTACATGAGCACGTTGACTACATTCTCCTTATTTCTGTAGTCTCTGTGCTCCATCACCGCGTCAAGAATTCTTGACTGTTCCTCGTTATTATTTGGCGTAATCTTCCCATTCTGTTTTAAAGCCATTGCAGAAAAAAGATCACTGAAAAGGGAGTGTAGTGCAGTAATCAAAGCGTACTGTTTTCTTCAGGTGGCATCTTAATATCAATTTTACAATGGTATGGCAGTGGTTTTTGATCCTATTAAAGGTAAGAGCATCAAACTGCGCTCAAGAAAAGCTTTATTTCATTTTACAAATGACTTACAATACGTTTCACATTAGCGTGGCGGTGTTACAATATTTAAACAGCCGTGGGTAAGATCAAGGCAGAGGAAAAATAGGTAAAGTTGTTAATTGTATCCATCTACCGTAACAGATGAAATCGAAAATCACCGGTTTAAATCGCATTAAAAACAAATTGAGAGAGAGGGGGTGGGGGAGAGGAAGAGAATGCGATGAGTGTCTTCAAAAAGACTGTTTATAAAACGGACAATTATTTCTTTTTCTCTGAGACTAGGAGGGCAAGGAGCCCGAGACTTATGCCAAAGATCCTGACCTGGCAGATCTAATTAGAATGTACAGCGTTTGGACAAAGGCCAAGCAGTCAGGGTGGGTGCATGTAGAATACACATTGGTATAGATTTAATTTTATGAACCAGGAGTTCTACTTTGTAGTTGAACAATTAGGAGTTCAATTTCTGTGATTTATCCAATATAAACTTATTATTATTTACTTATACCTCATTCTTTGCAACTATGTGATGACCAGTTTGAAAATCTTATATCAAACAGTGCTTCATACACTGCTGAACATCCAATGAACAAATATTTGTCAGTCGTAAGATAGATATGCATAATTAAGTGGCATATTCGAAAAAGGTAATAGAAAAAGATTCGAAGAATACAAGAGTAAGTCTTGTGTGTTATCATCGGGATCGTTTAGCGCAGAATTCGCAAGAAATGAAATTATTGTGCATCGCGTAAATCTTGAAAATTCAATAGACGCTTTGAATCAGAAAGACATTTCGACGAGGAGTTGGTGCGAAGACGACACGAAGACTGAAAGAAACTGTTATTACGAGAATAAAGAATATGCTCGTTAAAATCTAATCAGACACCAAATAGTCTACAAATATGCGACAGTTTCGCAATATTTCCCGGTCCTGGGATGAGTTCTTGGATGGTCAAGATTTTAACTGCGAGATTACAGTTATTTTACTAGTTATCTCATAAAACAGTATTAATGTCCAGTAATAAAATGCTAAACCTATTCCTCGAAAGTAAAAAAGAAATTATTTTGGATTCCTAATACAATGATACCTTCGCAATAGTCCACTTCATTATAGAAACAAAACTCGTCGAAGTTTGCATGTTATTTGGGTGATTGCTGAAATGTTTTCTATGCTATCTTGCATCACCTTTTAAGATTTCTTAAAAGAGTATAGTTAAAATAGATCTTTGAGAATTTATTACTTAAATGTTTTAGCGTTGTGTAACGTTGAAACTATGATTTTATTATTGTAAACTGCTACTACTACTACTACTACTACGTCGTCGTCGTCGTATTTATTATTATTATTATTATTATTATTATTATTATTATTATTATTATTGTTGCTGTTGTTGTTGTTGTTGCTGTTGTTGTTGTCCGTATATCCGGTAATAATATGTGTACAACGTATCCAAAGATATACACAAAACTGCACGAGTGTTTCCCGACTTGGAACAAAACACAAATGCGGTTTTATATTTATTTTATACCACTCTTTTATGTTTCCTAAATATTTTTACTTTCACTGTATGAATGCAATTCAAAACGAATAGGAGGGATTCATGAAAGTTAGATTCACTGCATCAAAAAAATATATATACGCATAGACGTTAAAGTAGAAACCCTAACTATTTCTAATCTGGGTATGTGATATGGAATTCATGATTGAACAGCTGTATCAAAAACGCCTGATCAAGCATTTAAGGTTAAATGGGTATGTAATAAAACGTTATTTCCGCATAACCATACAAAGGTTGTTGGTCCTCGGAAATTTTTGTTATCTAGTGAGTTTCAAACTTTTCTTTTCATTGTGCCCACTGGCATTACTTTATACAAGTGTTATCATACGAAAATGGGTAAGGTTATGGAACTTTTCTACAAAAGTTGTTCTTACAGATATTTTTCTCAGGTAAATTACTTTATTTCTTACGCTTTAAGTTATTTCCGCGGTCAAGACGAGTTGCTGAAATTGTTATTTACTAACTGGAATATTCTTGTTCTAAATGAATTAATCTAATCACATGTGTTTGTATATTTATACTACATTGTTCCTCGCGTAGCCACAACAGACGAATTTAAACAATTTCATGTGCTCCCTCTTCATAGAATTAAAAGTGAGATATCGTATACGTAATTCATATCGCTTCTCAAGTAAATCAACTTATATTTCACGGTACACTGTACCTTTTTGCGTCCATGCATTCATGCCCTGTTTTTTTAACTTAGAAAATGCTAACGTTCGGTAAATGTAAGCCGCTTACATGTTCCATGACAACAAGACATGACCCCTGAGCAATGAATATTAACTTTCCCATTATGGTTACTGCAGCACCAATAAGAAATACTCGGGAAGATCGAAGTTATTTGATTTTTGCAATCTTTAGATTCTTGAATCTTGATGCAGACGCAGTATATTTTGCTTTACGGATTTTACTTTAAATTATTATTTACTATAAAAAATTGTCTTGAGTTGAACCGCATAGAAGATAATGCCTTTTTCTTCGCGCATACAGTGATACATGCTCTCTACGTATTCTTCCTTTCTTACTTTATTTCCTTATTCGGAGGAAATATAATTGAGTATTTTCAAGAAAGAATAGACTGTAAATCCAAGAACATTGTCACATTTCAGCCAAAACGCGGGTTAAGGTCACATTACAATAAAACATGTGCCTGTAGAAGCATCAAAAAACTTGATACTGAATATTGGTATGCTTTTAACTGCTAGAATTAGTAGTAACTTGTCAATGTGTGGATTATAAGACGGTGGCTAAATTTCTACATGTAATTCAACCTGCCCAGTCCCTAAGATCATTGTGATCTCGTTCTGTAAGTTTAGATACACAGTTCAACTTCTTCTCTTATGACTGAGAAAGGTATGTACCTAGATTATCTGCACTTTATATACTCATTTATTTGTTGTATTCTTTTAGAGATGCGGTACCACGTTTAGCAAAACAAAGTGAAATTACTTTGATAAATTCTTCTTCTATGAGACTTAAATGTTTTCTAATGAAGAATATCTATAATGAATCCATTCTTGAAATCATGTTAAAATCTACACGACTGTCAGAATGAAAATTTCCAGATAGAATACATCTCATCAGTTATTTCTTTAATAAGAAACTTTTTTTTCTTTCAAAGAATATTTATTCTTTTTAAACCTTAAACAAACTTTCTCAAGTGACCCTTTAGTGTATAGAACTTTAAATGTATTCAAATTTATTTCAGCTATCCTGACCTTTGCGTGTCCGGTTTCTATGACAAATTACTTCACGAAAAGAACTGACTTGTAAACAAGATCAGAATCGTGGGCTTATGCATCCACATAAATGTATATATATATATATATATAACGTCAAAATGCTCTAAAATTAAGTCATAAGGTTTTCTGAAATGAGAATTCCCTTTTAAAAGGAAAGTCACCGAGTTTTCAAAACATCTAAAGATCAATAGACATATAGATGTTTCATTAGATGGGTTAACATTTGTGATATAATTGGAAGTACATACGTACATTTACATACGTACATACGTACAAAATACGTGCATAGATACATGCATGCAATGCACGCAATATATGACGGTCCAATTTTAACATGCAAGGAAGAATCTATTTGACATAAAGGAGGGGGGTGCTCTTTTATTTGAAAGAAAATATTGCCACAATGGAAAGCTAAGCGTTGTAATTCACGCCGTTGATAATATTCACAAGTAGCCTCAAGGGTTACGGTTTAAATCGTAAATCGAATGGATGTAGGATCGGAGAAGATTTATATCCATAAACCTCCACACCCTATGATTAATGATAGGGTTAGTTCATACCAAGCCATCTGATCCTCAAAAGGACTTTATATAAATACATATAGAGTATTAGATATACACGATATGCCATATAACGGGGTTTTTTTGTGTGAATTTCTGTATCATCCTTTATGATATGTCGATCTTCAGCATTTCTTTCATTTAGACCCTGAGGTCTTTGTACTTGCAGGTACATACTAGCCGAAGAGATCCAGATTTCTCCCAAGATAGTGAAGATCCCTCTTCTCATGTCAAGAGTTGGGGTCGTTATTTGTAAACTGGACACTAGGGTTGACCTACCCTTCTTGTTGTACTGTCGGCGGGAAAAGACGGAGCACAGTTCCATTAAATTACCTTTGGAAAAGGCCGACGAAATCGTCAGCGATATCTTTCGGATCAGTGTGAGACATAATTTTTGCAACATGAAACTCCAAGTAAAGATTCCATTATATGACAAGATTTCTCGCAAAGAGAAGCTAATTATGAAGTTTCTGGACGGAGCGACAAAACAATATGAACAAACAGAGGAACAGGGTGATGTAAGTGATTGATTGTGTCTTCTGCTTTGGATCTGTGCTTCTTATGTTATTGTTAATATTTGGCAATGGAGTTTTGATTTTTATGTTTAGGTATAATTAATTTCGAGTTAGACCAAACCCTGAAGCAAACGGTAGGTCAAGACTTCACGATTGAGAAATAGAAGTAATAGTAAATTAATAAGTAGTTGTGGTCAATTCCAAATTCCAAGCATGCGTACAGACCTTTCCGGTGGAATATTCTTCCTTGTTTACTTTCCCATGACCACGTCGTTTCCCTACAAACACATTCCCGTCTTACCTTTATTAGCCTGAATCAATATTATTTCTGCAGAAATCTTCGAATTTATCCTTTTACACTCCTTAGTAAACATCAGAATATAAGTAAACAAACAATTAAACTTTAATCATAAGACTTTCGTTCACAAAATTAATGTAATTATTGTTTGAGAATCATCGCGCAGGAAAAGTAATAATGGCTCTACTTTCCCTTAATTTCAATCAAATGAAATTCGCCATCAAGAAACTTTCAGATTTAAACATAATAAATGAATTCAGAAATTTGACAAATCGTCTGTTTAAAGTAAAACGAGATATCTAAGTAATCGAAATATCGCCTACTCGATACAATGTTTGGCTTTATTTTCTACCCCTTTGATATATCGCCACAAACAAGACAAAATACATGTCCTTATGGGTATTACGAGTATCCTTTTCCTGAAAATTTGAAAACTCGCTATTAAAATAAAATGTTTGCTAAAATAATCTTTGAAATATCAGTTTATTTTCAATATTTCTCCATAAAAATAGTTTTGGGGAACAAATAACATTTTTCTTTTCACAAAACTAATAATAATTAGTGAATGAAAGTGAAGATGCGAGAATTAGGACCCATTCTAACTGGCGTAATTGACAAGGTTAACTAAGAAAAAAACATTATAGACATTTTGATAAAAATGGTTAAGTAATCCAACATTTAGAATTATGGTATAAATAAAAGGACGAAAAATTACGGCCCAGAGATAGAAAACGAAGTAAGCAGACAACATTTTATGAGAATTAAATTATAGCAACAATGAAACTTCAGGGTACCGACTTCATGAAATATTGTTTCCCAACGATGCATCGTCAATTCTTACTTCATTTATTATTCAAGACATATTCTTCTTTTTTTATTGTCTGCAAATAATGCAACCACTTTCAATCAATACTCCCGCAAGCCAAAGGCTATAATTTACCTAAGTACCTTTGTTCTTAAGCCAAACAGTAAAATCAATTTCATTTTATATTGTTCTTTTCGCCAAAATGTTCTTTACGCCAAAAGTCAACAACTTTTATAGAGTTTAATTAATCCCCCAAATTTGCATTTATGAGTATAACTGTCGTGTAGCCGAAAAAGGAGACCAAACACGAAGGTCTTATCCTCTGAGTAAAAGAACAAAACGAAATAGTACACGGGTCTGTCATGATCAAAGCAACAACCAGCACTGGACTTAATTATTGATCCAATATTGTGAGTGAACTTCGTCAACCTGATAGAAACGATCTTAAGTTTGACCTCTTCAGTCTATCAAATTGTATTCGTTGGCCTCGCTCATCAAGGTTCAACTCAACAAAAACCAGTTGGCTACATGTTCTTCGTATTTTAATTTGATCTCGTTCAGTCGCTATCTCAATATGATAGATAGGATAACGAAGTATATCTCTCTTGTGGTGTCGATAGCAGTCATTTTGGTTTTATGGCAAATAAGTGCTCAACCAACTTCAAATAATTTTAAACAGGCCGAATACACTGGGTAGTGGTCATTTTTGAAGTTCTAATAACTAAATGCATTACAAATGCGAATGGTATCACATTTTTCCTTGGCATTAAACGTAATTCTTTCACGTTTGAAGTGAAATGACAATGTAAGAGCGGAACGTAATATTAGTTCCATTGCCTCTTCACCTTCGTGTTGAAATTGTCGCATCCATTATTATTATTATTATTATTATTATTATTATTATTATTCACCACTCTAGAATGCATATTGCCCTCTGGAACTAGACATGAATCCAGGTTCTAGCGTGGTACTTGTGGTCCTGTCGCGTCCCAAAGAGGAGGAATGCATTATTGGCACTGAGGGGATCAGAATCCATTCCAAAATCGATGAAGATTTCATCATTGACATACCACCTGGTGCTTTTGAAGATGATACAAAAATCTCAATGAAGGTAAGATGATTAGGTATCGACATAATGGTCTGACGACAATGATGATGGCAGTGGTGATGCTGGTTGTGACGGTTATTGAGACGATAACAAAGAGCATTGTGACTTTATTTTTATTTTATCTCAATTCTTTCCTCGTATCTTTTCTTCATCATAGGCATTATTGTCTCATTCTTTCACATTTTCTGTCTTATCAATTTTCTCTGTATGCAGTGTGGCGACAATAAAAAGGTATATGCATGTTGAAGAAACTCTTGGCCGTGGCATGAATATTAAAGCCAGATCAGACTACCCAACGGCTGCTAACTCACTGAAATAATCATGCGACTTGGCACAATATATATTTCAGTTTATGACTAGTACTGCGCATTGTCTCTTTGGAAAGAAACCAGAAGCATAAGTACCAACAGCCTTAAGGACACATATTACATTAAAATACATAAGAAACAATGCGAATATAAAACTTAAAACTACAAAGGTAAAGACACATCTCGTAGAAAGAAAAAAAAGAGAAAATATCAGTCATGGGATGTAGACTGTTGTTGAACGTAAAAAGTCAAAATTCAATGGATGAAGGTTGTGTTAAAGCATGGCGAGTTTCTAAACCGTTCGGCTGAGCTAGAAAAGGCTGGGTAGGATATGTTACACAATTGCTAATGACTGGCCAAGCATGTGGAAGTTAGTGAATGGAATTTTATTTATCTACCTGTATCAAGCAAGGTGTGAAAAGTTAACACTTCTTGGTTGGTATCATGATACACAAGAATCTCTGCAGCTAAATGACGCTTGTAGGTAATCAAGCTTACCCTATCATATGCATTGTCAGGTCATGAACAAGGTCTAGCAGTGTTTTCTTCTATATTAATATTGGGAGAATACAAAACAAAATTGGTTCTATTGACAAGGCCTGCCGAACGATTTGTTTTGCTTTATTTGGGGTTGGGGGGTTGGGTAGGTAGTATGGGGGAGTTGTTTCGTTGTTTTTTCTCTCTTTTGGGGGTGGGGTTATTTTTAAATTACTCAGGATTGAAATTCGCATCGGTTGCATAGACTTGTGTGAAATTGGAATGTATGTCAATTCTTTAATTATATGGTTACGTTTTCTTCGACTATTGCATTAATAAATCCCATACAGCCAATTTGCAAAAGATATGATTGTTTCTCTGACAGTAACCAGTTGACATTCTTCTGTGGATGCATCTACCTCCGGCAATATGCGGTTAGTCAGTTCCGTGTCTTGCTTTGCTTCACTCTGATGTATTGCAAAAGCTGTCAAAACTTCATCCTCTTTCTGGCCGACCATGGTAACCTAAATTTCAAAATGACTGGACCTACTGTCTGTTAATGTTTATCAAATCAGACTTTACGTGTCTGTTTATATAAGTAAGTGCAGGTTTGTTAACAGCTAAATGCATGACAGAGTATAAAATCAGATTATAAATTATGTTCTTTGTTTGTTATACACACACACACACACACACACACACACACACACACTATATATATATATATATATATATATATATATATATATATATATATATATATATATATATATATATATATATATATATATATATATATATATGGAGAGAGGCAGAGAGTATACACTGATGGACCAAAAATGTCGACTGTGTATTGCAGTCGGTCAATATAAAGAGGTCTGATCAGTATTTCAACGGCCTCATTAGGAACAAAATATGTTGCCAGTCTAGAGGGGAATCCACGTTAAAGAAGACACTGCTTGGGGAGATTATAAACTGTATTTATGTATTGTGTAGGTATATGAAACACATGAAAGTGAACACTTGGTGAATGAGGGCACAAACATATCTGGAAGGAATACCGAAAAGCGCGGATCTGCAAATGCAGTTCTTTTAACGGACATATTTCAAGTCTCCATCGAGGGAAAACAACCCAACCAAAACGTTAAACTACAGATACCGTCTCATGGGGTAAGAGCAATGAAAATAACTGATTTTCATATTACATTACATGATATACTTGTTGATTTTAATCTATCTGTTTACTTATTATTTTTTCATTATCAGCTAATTTGATCCAAATATCAGTCTCAGCGATTGACTGCGCTCTGTTTCGCTATGTGAAATGTTTTCTAAATAAAGAAAAGTTAGTTTCGAATTTTAAAGTTACATCCACATCATCTATCAAACAGAGACGTGGTGTATGAGGTCTATTAATATTTATTCTTCTTTTATACGTTGATTTCATACTAATTTCTCACAAGCAAAGAGATCTTACCGGATCTGATGTGGGCGTATTGTGGCAGTAGAAGAGGAAAAAAATTAGTAATGTGTCTAGAATTGGGCACATCCAACACGATCGGTATGTGTCTGTCGCTCTGAATGGAGTCTGCATCTATGGATCTAATTAAATATATTCATATTTCAACAGATATCCGTTCAAAGATAAAACATTTTAAATATTCTCAACGTCTTGAACATAAGATCTTTTCTTTGCATGTGTGGTCGTTTCTCATCACATGGTAAGATTTCTCTGTTGGTCAATATTTTGATTATGTCCCTTTATTTCTAAATAGTGAGATACATTTGTTATAGTCCTTATCTGTTCATCCGTTCAAACAGCTGTTGCATCCTCTCGTCCTATAATGTTGTGCAGAATGATTGGTTCAGTGAATCACATACCCACCAACTTCGTGAATATAGTTACGGAATGGTAGCTTTGGGATTCTCATAACATCAGAGAGTATATCTGGAGTATCTCCCACTAACATACCAAGTCCGCTTGATAAAACAAGTTAATGGAAAACGCACTGGGGATATTTTGATACCTTCCTATGGCCCACAGTTTATCGATCCGTTAAATTTTCAAGTTTATATCGTAAGGTCTAGGCTGGAGATAGTTTCAAACTTATTTTTGTTGCCATATCCACTTATTTTATATTTATTCTAAAGAAATGTTACGAAAGACACTAACAACAATCTACGTTTAGCCTGGCAATCTGACAAGATCATGGACATAGATAATGCGCTGTGGCAAGCCGTTGAAGTTACTTAATTATTGTTTCTCTTGTGATATGTTTGATTGATTTCATCATAACCAGCCGCAGAAATAATTGAAACACTTCAAATGCTGTTATGTCCTAACAGATAGCACAGATTAATTTCAAAAGTTATGGTTATTAGTATGCATAGACCAAGTAACTATTCAATTAGCTACATTTTTCAACATCTTAATTGGTTCACATCTTTCGTTTAGTTACGCAGGTATATATATATATATATATATATATATATATATATATATATATATATATATATATATATATATATATATATATATATATATATTCGATTCAATCCCTTTTTAAATATTAGACATATTTCCCTTTTTAAATATTAGACATATTTCAAAGGTCAATGACAAAAGTGACGACATTGTGATAGTGGCAGCAGATGAGAATAACCTCGTGGACGAAAATTCCCTCAAAATCATCCGAACGAAACCGAAATGTCACAATGGAAAAATTATTTTCGAAGTCGAGCATTTCAGCATGTAAGCACATTCGTTTTCTCTTTATTCTATAATAAACAAGTCTCTGTCAAACAGAATAAGCAATCATTAGTCCCAAAACAGCATGATCAGTTGTTTTCAACAGCATTCCTCCGAATAATGACACCAACACCCAACACAGCACAGCACAACTAACATGTGTTCGGACCAAATGATTTTGTTTTATTAAGTACTACGTCTATAAACGACACAGTATTATAAAGTGGCACTCTGTTTATTTGCTCCAGTTAAAAACATATTCTTCCTAAATGTTATATATTTGTGTTGTGATTTTGTCTTGCAATTTAAGCTTAGAAATACAAAGGATAGAACAAAAAAAAAAAAAAAAAAAAAAATTATCTGTTAGGCAACACCATGTGATTCTCATGCATACATATGAATCTGTTATATTCTTTCTGACAGCCATGTTGCAGTCTCGTACTCCAGTATGAAGACAAAAAAAGGTCGCAATGATGTCTTCGACAGGATCGCTGGATCAAGAAACAGGAAAAGGCCGTGCGTTTTCTTCTGCATGATTCAGAGGATTGATAACAACGAGCATCTGGCTGTAGTGGAGTGTACCACGACGAAAAATGGCAAAAAAAGACGAAAATTCTGGGGTGATAAGGGATATGTGGAACAAAACGTGGCTCAGTCTGGAACCTTCATGATGGAACCTAGCCAGGAGTTCCAGGTTTGTCCATATATATATATATATATATATATATATATATATATATATATATATATATATATATATATATATATATATGTGTGTGTGTGTGTGTGTGTGTGTGTGTGTGTGTGTGTGTGTGTGTGTGTGTGTGTGATGTAAATGGTTTAGTATGAAATTTGTAAAGAAAAAAACAAAGCAATTTCTGCAACCAGATAAGGATATAAAAGGTAGTCATCAAAGTAATAAGCAGTAAACCTTACATGAATTACTTTCTTTTCTACCCCAAATGTCTTAGTGATAGTCAACATCTGTTCGAGGAATCTGTGTAAAAATTGCCTTGATCAACATACATTTTCTTCGTGCCACTGATCATGAGTGTTAAATTTGACCCAAAATGATGCAATGATTTGGGGACGTGGTGGGAGGTGATTCTAGATAAGGAATAATTAAATATTAGGTTTAAAAAGACAGAAATAGAAAACGCTCGGTCTCACACAGTTCAATGTCAGGATTTACAATGATGGAATCAAGCTTCCGAGCAGCAATGGCTGTTATTTTAGTCTGCACTTTCATAATTCTCTTCTTGTTTGGAGAAGGTCCATAATGTTTCAGTATACAGGAACAATACCGTAAGATTTGTAATATCATGAATGCTCAATACATTTTAGGTAAATTTCAGCGGGAACATCCAAGTATTTGATGATACTGGACAGAGAAGACTTACTTTTCTGCCCAAAAGAACAAGCTACCAGCCATATCGCATCGGTCTCAAAGAGCTCGAAAACCCAGCAGTAGGGGTGGTAAATGTGCTTCGAATTCAAAGAGAAGAAGATGGCAAAAACCCATACGAGCACGTTACAAGCCTACCAGTTGAACTACAAATAATAGTCAACCCAGAATTTCCACAGAATATAAACCCCAATCCTGGTAGGAAACAACACAGGATATAGTGTTTTTCAAATCTGTTTATCGTAAGAAAGCACAAATGAACCTGAAATATTGGCTTGGCTCGACGTAACTTCTGCCTACCGTACTTTGTAACCATACCTCCAAAAACCCGTTGAAATTGTCTCATGAAACATGTAAGCAGGATGTTGTGAATCCCATCCCATACATTCTTCATTAACAGCACAGGGTTTTTTTAAATAACAACATATGTATGTCTCTTGAGTGATCACAATTTAAACACGTTCAAGCAGGTATTGTACTCGTTGCTATTTCAAGCGACAAATGTAAATATTAGGAGTTAATGTGCATATTTGACACTCAATATATGTTCCTAAGAAAATGCTGACGTTGTAAAATACTACTATTAGACCATCAAGCTAAACCTGCTCCCACAAGATTTTCGTTTTGGTTCAAAAAAAGCCTGTGTCACATTCATAAATGCTTAGGTCGTACCGATATAAATATAGGCCGATATTCCATTATAATGTTATATTTGTAGTATCCGTATGGACCTTCCGTACTAATTAAATTTAACCTTTGTTATGGGTATTGTTTCAAAGCCATCACGGATGCATTTACAAAGGAGAATATTACAATTCTGTAGCATCAATTCAGTCCTTTTCTCAAAGACATAATTCTTGCGGAAATACACATTTAAATACAATTACGGTTCACATTGCAACAGCAAGGGTATACATGATAAAAATAACCGCTCCGGTGGCCTACTGGTTAGAGCGTCCGCCTCGGATGCGGGAGGTCGTGGGTTCGATCCCCGGCCGAGTCATACCAAAGACTTACAAAGATGGTACTTGCAGCTGCCTCGCTTGGCGCTCAGCTTTAAGAGGTTAGTGTTAGGACTGGTCGGCCTGGTGTCAGGTTAATGAGACTGGGTGGGACATGATGCTACATGTCTGCAGCATGATGCCCCAGTGCTAGACATCACTATAAACTGCCACACTGCAGACATCGTAGCGATATGACTGAAAAATTGTTAAAGCTACGTTAAAAATCCAAATCACACACACACACACACACACATATACATGATAAATAATGCACAAATTTCTAAATACAATAGATATCAACTTACAAGTGTAATGGTTCATCTACACTGTTTCGCTAAGCAACTTATTTTCTGTATTTAATGTACAACAAGGAAAATTCTACGGAAAATATCACCATATACATGACGCCATGTGAATTTTCACAAGTTATTAAATCCAATAAGTATCAAGGCTCCCTTGAACGAATTGATGCTCTACTGATCTAAAGAATATCCACAAATCGAAGATGAGACCGTTCGTTGCTTTTAAATGCTGGGCGTTAAAACCATATTTGATATTCTATAGCAAAAACAAGAGTTCACATTGGCCTCTCCGGTGGTCACATTCGAGCCATTTTCATTTGGAATTAACCAAACATCGTTACATATCTGATAATGAAGACCTCTTATCAATACATCAATCGATTCTGATGGATTTTCATGATGATCATCATGTTATCCAGATTGGCACCATTTTCATTTAGGGCCAACTAGATATCATATGAAGTCTTCCTGAAAAACCCCATCTATATATGACATTTTTTTCCAGAGTGAATAGCGATAATAAAATTTTCAAAATGGCCACCATAGCGGTCATGTTGGAATCCACATCGGCATCTTTTTCATTGAGTTCTACTTAGCCCTTCTGGTGTAACGTTTTATCGCAATCTTCCAGGCGTTTTAGGAGAAGTAGCTATAATAAATAAATAAAGGAACCACTGAAAAAGGATATCACATAGGCTTTTCTGGCTGAAGGCCAGTAGAGCTAAAGATTGTGGCGCCAGAGATAAAAATTTTATTTCGGTACAATAAAAAATGATTGATAAAAATGAGGCACACTTTCTTCTTTACATCGTTTCTTGGACACAGAAGTACGTTTACAACTTTTATTTCAAGAAATCAGCCGAGGTTACTCTCTTTTTCCAATCTCCATTTAGCCCATAAACTATATTCTAAAACAAATAGCGTCATTGTAAAAATTACATCACCAATTAGGTAAAGTATTAATCTGGTTTCTTCAATAACATGCTCCTTTTATCTGTACACATATTTGT